>JAUCBL010000054.1:925000-970918 GCA_033807585.1 Hydrophis major
TTGAATATTATAACATGAATATTGTTTTTCAATAGGAAGAGTTCTGCTCTAACAAGTACCCTAAAATCAATTTTTGCTATTCAAATGGTCAGCAAGAATTCCCAGCTCCTGCACAACCTCACACTTGGCTACAACTTCCATGACAACTATTTGAGCACTTTACGTACTTCAGATGCCTTGCTGGACATGCTCTCCACTGGAGAATCCAATGTCCCCAACTATGGCTGTGGGAGGAAGGAGAACCTCCTGGCTCTGATTGATGCAGCTGCCAGGGGCATCTCCATCCAGATGTCATCGTTTGTAGGCACCTACAAAGTCCCACAGGTTTGTGTGTTTTTCTCTATCTGGTAAGGTGAGTGGGGTGGTGGGGATGAACAACAGATCCATTATCTTCATAGAATTCAAGAGCAGCTTTTCAGAATATTAGGGAACATATCAACGATGTTTTAGTCTATTATGTACATCTTCAAATTGACCATTAAAGGCCTGAAGAGCCAAAAGGTCCCTAGAGGATATTCTACTGAATATTCTACTATTGAAAAACAATCCAGGTTTTGAGGTCCACCATTAGCATGTTCATTTTCACATATCAATAATATCTGCCTTATCCAATTGGAATCAAGTTGCCAATAGTCCTGTCTATGTATAAAAAATATTCAGACCAAGAAGAGTATCTTTGGGATGGATAAAAGGAGTCCAGCTCCTGCCCTCATAGATAATTGTTAATTTACACAATTTGTGCTTTGTATAAATTCAGGGTATATAATTATTGGGTTAAAATTAAAGTGATGAAACAGACATATACCAGGAGTCCCAAAACAGACAAAATTTCAATTAAACACTTATTGGATTGTACAACTGTCTACGATTGACCTCACCCCTTTCCTAAGAGGTCTGTAGGGGGCGTGCATAAGCGCACCAATGTGCCTTCCGTCACTATCCTACTATTTATTTTTATTTTTCTTATATGTATCCATTTCATGTATTCGTAACTATTCTGTTAGCAGTTGTGCTCTTGTACATCTAGAGAAGAAGCTGAAAAATTCCTTCACAAAGAATTTGGAATATAGAAGCTGAGAAAGAGGTTTTAGTACTCAAAAATAGCAAATAATACAGCCCTATATCTTAGATCCAGACATTTTATCTAACATCTGCAAATTTGAATCTAATATTTGGAATTGTATGGGTGACACAGAAATTTACATTGCATTTTTTATTGTTTTTTTTTTTGTTTAATATGATTTTGCGTTCCATTTTTATAGACAATCTTGTTAATATTCTGTCTAAAATATTTTAAACCGTGACTAAGGAACAAACTATTCTTATATATTCATGAAAACAAAATTGGGTTTGTCAATAAGTAATATTTTGGAGTTGATCTGGACCACATTATAACACAGCATTCTTCATTACTTTTTCAGATCACTACTCTAATTCCTTCAGAGGTTCTGAGTGATAAAAGGAGATTCCCCTTTTTCCACCAGATGCTCCCCAAAGAAGGATTCCAATTCCCAGCAATTGTCCAGCTCCTCCTCCATTTCAGATGGACCCTGATTGGCCTCTTTGCTTCAGACACAGAGAAGGGAGAAAATTTCATGAGGACTTTCCCTCCGATGCTTGTCAGGAATGGAATTTATGCGGTTGTATAACAACGATTTTCAGCAACTGAACAAACAGAACCCCTCAGGGAGGCCCTCTCTAAGTGGAGACAAATCAACGTCTTTGTTCACTTCATAGAATTTATAAACATCTGGTACAGAATTATTCTTTTCCATAAGGCACTTATGCGTTTGCCACGACCTATTGAAGGGAAAGTCTGGATCCTCACAAATTTTTTACCATATACAATAAAAAAGAACATACTTCTCAAATACATCCATAGTATTTGGAACTTTGGTTATCTGACAAAAACAAGGCCAAGAGATGCTGCCTTTAAACCCCATTTCTTTGTGGAAGATCCATTTCAAGATCATTATTTTCGCTGTTCCCTTTCCAAGCACATCTTTTCTGTCAAAGGCCGCAGAAGATGCACCCAGAAAGCCCCACTGGAGACCCAGAAGAAAAGAAACAGGAAAGGAATCATAAATGACCCTAATCTCTACAGTATCATTCAGACTCTGGTCCAGGCCATGAATGCCGCTTATTCCCCCAGATCTAGGAGGGGATGGAAGGAGGGAGAAAAGAGTTTGGGGGCTCCAAGGCTGCATCCATGGAAGGTATGGGGGGGTCCCGATAGGGATCCATTAATCTGAGATCCTTTTGGAGAAGGAACCCATGCAGGGGCAACTCTGTAGGCTGTCCTGAGTCCCAGGCTTAGTTGAGCCTCTGCTGGATGAGGGTGATGGCTTTGGGCAATTCCTATATAGCTTTACCTGGAGTAGATCTTTGTTTTGGAAAATAAACTGGCCTAGGCCAGAGTAATGGTCCATTAGCAAAGGTGGGAGAGGGGCAGAGTTTCAGCCTCTCTGAGTTTCAACTTTTCTTTTTAGGTGAAATATATTCTCCCTTTTTAGTATATCCTAAAATATTTCATTTTCCTAGGAGAGGGGAGGGTTTTAACTACTCCCAACACCTCCTTCCATCATTGGAAGGGTGTTGAATCCTCCCTTGTCCAACTGAGAGATTTTGTAAGTTGGAGAAGCTGCTCTCATAATCTCCTCCTTGTCTTCTCTCAAGACTCAGTTTCAGGTTGCAGTCAAGTACGATTTTGAGATTGTTTTCTTAAACATGTATTTATTTACACATAACTCAAGATGGCAAATGTCTCCAACACAACTTCCTCCTTCATCCAGTCCACTTTTAGTAGAGTCAGAGACCAGCATTACAATAAATAATAATAATAATAATAATAATAATAATAATAATAATAATAATAATAATAATAGAGAAAAATAAAAATAAACGACAGTCAATGGGCAGTTAGAGTCTGCCTAATGTTGAGATGTGCGACTATGTGGCAATAAAAATGTCCTAAATAAATAAATACATAATTTTGCATTACAGCAGAACAGAATTTGGCCCCATTCAGAGAAACTCCTTCCTACTGATCTGATAACTGCAGTTGCACGTAAAAGAGTTCCATATTTCCCAGATATTTTATTAGGAGAGGAGTGACAAAGTGAATCCCTGAGTCCTGATCGGAGATGCCGCATTGCAGGCTGTAAACTCACTGGTGGAAATAAAAGTTTTTTGCTACTGGTTCTGTGGGCATGGCTTGAATTTGTGGGCGTGGCTTGGTGGTCACATGACCAGATGGGCGTGGCTTGGTGGCCACGTGACTGAGTGGGCTTGGCCAGGGGGCCATGTGACTGGCAAACCAAATACAATTGGTCCTCGCTTAATGGCTGGTTACATAGCAAGTGTTCTAATTTATGACTGATCTCCCCAGAGCTACTTGTTCTGTTTTTGGAGTTGTGACAACCATAAACACAAACACACATGCACACACACTCACTCACACACACAGAGAGAGAGCTTTCTAACCCTGCTATTCTTTGATTCTGTAAGGATCTCCTGCTGGAGCAGGGGTTCGACTAGATGACCTCCAAGATTCGTTGCATGCCAGCCCTAGATTGTTGTGTTGCTTCAAAGAGTCTTCTGAAGGGTTTGTGTGCTTCCTTCCTCTCCTTTTTTTCTCTCTCCCTTCCTCCCTCCTTCCATGTATTTATCTATCCATCCATGTATCTCATTCACTTTCTCCATTCTCCCTCTCTTTCTTTCTCTCTTTCTCTCCCTCTTTCTTTCTTGCTCTTTCTTTCTTCCCTTGCCCCCCCTGCTCTCTCTCTCTCTGTCTCTGTCTCTCTCACACACACACACAGACACAGAGAGTGGGGGAGAGAGGGGAAGATAGGGACCAGGCCTCTTCGCTATCCCCCACCATCCCCCTTCCCTTCTCAGGCCAGGTGAGGGAGGGGAGGGGGAGGGGCAGAGCCAGCTGCTTCAGGCAAGGTGAAGAGCTGTCGACCAAGCACGGGAGTGTAGAAGCCTGGGAATGGCGGCTCTCGGCTCAGCTTCCCTGAGGGGCTCCTGCAGGCATATTGCGACAAGGGGTCGAGAAGATCCGGGACAACTGTGCACCCACCTGCTGGCTGGCCGGGCGAGGCCGGGCTGGAAGAGGCGCATCTGCTGGGAGAAGGAAGAAAACGTAATCTGGGAGGGAGGGCAGGCCGGCAGATGTCCCAGGGCTGCTCCACGTGCGCACTGCATCAGTAGCACACTCACGGCTGCACACACAGTGCACATGTGCAACAGCCCTGGGACATCTGCCCGACCTGCCCCACAGCCACCACGTGGTAGGGAAAGCTAGGAGAGCGACTGGGACAATAGGGAGACCCGGTTTGGGGGTGTGGCCAACCAGGGGTGTCCACCAGTTCACCGTAGCCGATGAGAACCGGTTGAATACCACCTCTGCGTGAGCTGCAGTTCGAGTGGCCCCTTGCCCTCAGGGGCCCAGTCTCAGCCCAGGCGCTCTTTCTTTGTATCGGCCCCCTGAAACGGCTCTGGGAACTCCGTTGCAGCTCTTGGAGGTTAATTCCCTTTGGACTCTTGGCAGGGTTATTCGATATAAATATCTCATTGGGAAGAGCAGCCCCATCTTGTTGGATTTCCAGATCATGAGACCTTGTTTGAGTTCACTAAGTGCACTAACTCATCCCTCATCCTTACAGCCCTTCCCTGCAGAAGCCACGGGGGCTGAATACCAATGAGTAGTTGTGTGTTCATTTTCCCCACAACAACAACCCTGTGAGTTGACTTGGGCTGAGAGACTGGCCCCCAATCCCCCAGCCTGCTTCATGACCAAGGGGAGACTTGAACTCACATCCTCTTGCTTTCTACTTCGGAGGCGCAACCAGTAGACCAAATTGGGTCCCTTACATATTTATCAAGCTTGGCACAATCCTTCATCCAGTGCATCATTAATGTTCTTGTATGAGATACTGTAATTTATCAAATACTAAAACCCAGATACTTTTCTACTGCTTTTTAGTTATACAGTTGTTTCTAGGAGGAAATCAGAAATATTTTTCTGGAAAGTTGGTAATGTTTAAATAACATAAAAGTATATTTGCCTGAGAATTGTTATAAATCTTGTATAATAGTGATTTATCAACCCTATTATATTAATGACAACATAGAAAAATTGATGACCTAACGACAAAATGTTCTATCTTCCCACTTTCATGACAAAGATTATAAAAACTAAAGATTATTTGAGTACCATTTTCAAATCAGTTTTTATCCACTTAATTATCATACCATCCACCCTTACTTAATTGGGTTTTGATCACATCACAACATTGTTTGTTACTCTTTCCTGAGATCGAGTTATATCAGCAGTATTTCCATAATGTATTTGGGAAATGAAATAATATGTAAGAATGACTTGCATAGAGCACATAAATTATATCCTCCCTGTTAAGCCTGGTTTCCCCAACCAGGGTTAGGGAGACAAGCTAAACAGAATGTGCAGTGTTAGTCAGATAGGCACACAGATAAATGAGTGAGCTAAGCTTGTATGTTTATTAACATACAGTAAAAAATAACAGATACGCTTGTGCTATCAAAAATATAGTTTATTCCATTATGAGTCCATAGCATAGTCAAAATAACAGTCCAATAGTCATGTATCATTTAGTCAGTCCATTCAGGGATATTCAGTTAGCAAAGTCCGTGTAGAAATATCCTATGTTAATTCACTTACAAGTCAGTCCTTTGTTTTCTCTCCCGTTCGAGCAATGCAGTCTTGCAGTCCTTGCAGTAATCAGGGATCATCAAAGCCAGAGAGAGTGGAAGCTGCAATCTTGCTTCTTTGAAAGTGCTTTCACAACCACTCCCTTAATTACTTTCCCATATTTAAAGTTGCAGACACTTTAACATATAAACCATGATAACATATTATTATTTACCTAAACCAGTTAGGGTAAAACAATGTTATCCCTTACATTCTCCCCTTTTAGGAAATAATAATAAATATAACTATTTACATCTTTAAATCATAGTAGTTACAACTTTCTTTAAACTTAGTTACTCCTTGAGCTTTTGTAAATTGGTCTGCAATGTTTTCTTCTGTCATGCAATATTCCAATTTAATTAGCCCATTCTTTACAGATTCTCTAACATTTAAGTATCTTAAATCAGTATGTTTTGATCTAGTTTTTACAGAAATACTAGTAGCTAACTTTATAGCTGCCTGGTTATCCTCGTACACAATAATGGAATCTTTTACAGTTATACCCATGTCTAATAATAACTGTTTGAACAAAATCAAATCAGTGCATAATAATGACAGACATGAAAATTCCGCTTCCATCATGGACAAGCTAATATGCTGTTGTCTGATTGACCTCCACCCTATTAGTGTCTTACCAAATAATATAGCCATCCCAGATGTTGATTTTCTAGTGTTTATATCAGTTGCAAAACTTGCATCTGCATAGGCACTAAGACTCAAATCACCCTTTGGTTCTATATACAATGCATGGTTCATTGTTCCTTTAAGATATCTTAAAATTCTCTTTAATGATTGCCAATGACATTGATGTGGATCTGAATTAAAACGTGCCAGCTGATTTACACTATAAGCTATATCTGGCCTAGACCAATTGCTTATATATGATAAGCTACCAATCAAAGATTGATATATGGATTTATCAAATTTGGGACTTTGATCATCAGTTTGGCAAACTTCCTGACTCATTGGAGTCTTTGCCGGTTTACAAAGTTCCATTTTATATGTTTTAATTAATTGGCAAATTTTATCTTCTTGGGATATCTTAAAACCATTTTTTGTTTTGTTAATTGTCAATCCTAGATACTTTTTAATTTCACCTAAATGCTTTAATTTTATCTTTTTGGCTAATAATGATATAATCTCATTAGCTTCATTATTAGTCTTAGTTATCAAAGCAATATCATCTGTAAATAATAACAATAATGACACCGTTCCATTATTTTCTCTTTTAAACACACATGGATCTGCTAAACCAGATTTAAAACCTATATTGTTTAATTCTTTCACAATATATTGGTTCCACTCAAACCCAGATTGTTTCAACCCGTAAAGACTCTTTTTGAGTTTCCAACAATCATTACTATTTACTTTATTGTCTTTTATACCTACTGGTTTTCTCAAATATATAGTGTGCTGCAAAGGTGCATGCAAATAAGCAGTTTCTACATCTAAATGGTTAATGACATAGTTTTTCTTAGCTGCCCACACTAATGCTGCTCTTAAAGATGTTACTTTAAGACTTGGTGCAAAAACTTCATCGTAATCAGATGCAGTTTGATTAAATCCTTGAGCTACTAACCTAGCCTTATGGGTAACAGTCCCATCATTTCCAGTTTTTACTTTAAATATCCATTTGCACCCAATGGATTTTTCTCCTGGAGGTAATTTAGCATCTTCATAAACTTTCATTACCTTTAATGAATTTAGTTCTTTTTCCATTGCCTTTTGCCAATTCTCCTGATCCTTAGCAGGATACATCTTAAGTTCATCTACACTAGTTGGAACTTTAGTTACTTGGCAAACTATACTTGCTTGATATCTATCAGGTGGTCTAGTTACACGTGTAGTACGTCTAGGTATTACAGGACTTACAGGTGGACTTTCATTTATTAACTCTTCTTGATTATCTAACTCTTCCTGATCAATTGTTTCCTCTTGTTCTGGTCCTATTTGCTCTTCATGGACTTCTTCTTTAATTGGACTCTTCTTATAACTAATCTGATCTTTCTGCCTTTTGTAGGGTTCAATAATTACTTCATTATTTAAATCTTGCTCTAATCTATTCCATCCTACATGTTCTAGGAATTTTGCACTAGCACTGGTGTAAACTCTAGATGTACCTGGTTCCCAGAATCTGTAAGATCTATGATTAGATTTATATCCTACAAAATATAATCTTTTAGCTCTATGCTGTCCTTTGTGTCTAAGTTGTGTAGGGATATGCACCCATGCTGGTGCTCCAAATGTGTGCATGTAACTTAAATCAGGTTTTGTACCATGCCACAGTGTGAATGGTAATTCACCTGTTGTTGAATTAACAACATTATTTAATATATGATTTCCACACATTATTGCTTCTCCCCATAAATTGTCAGGTAATCCTGAATCAGACATCATAGTTCGTGTCATTGATTGTAATGTTTGGCCTCTTCTCTCTATAAAGGCATTATGTTGTGGCCTATATGGTGCAGACTTTTTATGTTGAATACCTAACATTCTTAGTCTGTTCTGGAATTTATTATTTGTAAATTCCGTACCATTATCTGTTATAAGAGTTACTAATTTCTTTTTAGTTTTCCTTTCAGCAAATTTTATCCAATTAAAGAAATTTTGATACGTTTCAGTTTTGCTCTTCATTAAATAGCAAAACCCATATCTAGAATAATGGTCCATTATGCTTAGTATGTAACGAGCTCCTCCTACACTTGGTTTTTTCGGACCTATTAAATCTGCAAATACCACCTCTAAAGGCTCTTTTGTAGTAAATCCATCAACTCTATTAGCCGGTGTGACCCTGGCTTTGCTTTGATTGCAAATATTACATTGCAAATACTTATTACAAGGTTTCAAACTTATTCCCTTAGATAATTCAACAGTTTTCTTAAGCATTTTAAAATTTAAATGCCCTAGCCTTCGATGTAACAAGTGAATACATTCATCATGAGGTTTCTTATTTTCATAAACTGTGTTAGCCACCTTTAAACCATCATCATTTAACACATATAATTCACCTCTTAAAGATGCAGTAATTTTCTTATCTTCTTTCTCAATCATGCAGTTATCTCCTTTAAAAGTAACTACATATCCTAGTTTAACCAAAATTCTAACTGAAATTAAATTAAACTTAAGTTGTGGTACATATAACATTTTTACATTCTCTTTTATAAAAGAACAATATGCTATACCTTGACCTTTAGCTTTCAGTTTCCAGCCATTGGCTAACGATATCTGCTGTGTACTCTTGGACATTTTAATAAAATTTCTGTTATCATTTGTTATACAGTGGGATGCTCCACTGTCAACCACCCATAAATTATTTTTTACAGCTCCGTTAGTATACATGGCTAACTCTAAATTTTTATTTATCTTTTGATGACTTTTTGTATTCTGGCCAGCGTTCTGGTACTTTACTTTTTTACAAAATCTTGCCAAATGTCCTCTTCCTCCACAATTAAAGCACTTTTTAATTGCGTATGCAGTAGGAGATTCAATATCTTCTTTTTGAGGTTGCTCCCTCCTTTACTGATCTCTTTCAAGCCTTCTTCTGGCCTCTTCAATCAATCTGCCAGTTATATCAGTTAAAGTTAAGCTTTCCTTTGGCAATATTTCAAGGGAAGTTACGTAGTTGTCATAACTTTCATCAAGTGAAGATAGAATTATGTAGACTTGGTGTTGTTCAGAGAAAATAAGCTCTTTCTCGTGCAGTTCTTGAAAAATGCTTTGCATAGTTTTCAAATGACTCAGCATATCACCATTTGTTTGGAGATGTGTATTGAAAAGTTTCCGTGTTAGATATATGTGAGCACCAACATTATCTCGAACATAAATCCTCTTCAGCTTCTGCCACCACCCAACAGCCGTATTCTCTCCGTGGATATAAACAAGCTGTTGATCAGTTAAGGTTAAAGCAATTATGCAAATAGCGTGTTGATTTTTATGCATAAATTCTTCTATCTTTAGTTTATCTTCCTCTGGATCCCATTCTTCTATGTTTGGTGGATTTTCAATTATGTTCCACAAACCTTCTCTTCGTAGAAGCAGACTACATTTCATAGACCATGATACATAGTTTGTTCCATCCAACTTGGATATAAGGGACAAACTTTGTAGATTGACTTGTGCCATGTTTTCTGATATGGATATAAAAACTATAATTAATAAAACACAGCTGTCTGTTTACTGTAATGTATAACAACACAAACTCTCACTTTTACATAAATCTGTTTTATCCTAGTTAAACTGACTTTGCATCCTCTGGGCCCATAACCAGTGTTAAGCCTGGTTTCCCCAACCAGGGTTAGGGAGACAAGCTAAACAGAATGTGCAGCGTTAGTCAGATAGGCACACAGATAAATGAGTGAGCTAAGCTTGTATGTTTATTAACATACAGTAAAAAATAACAGATACGCTTGTGCTATCAAAAATATAGTTTATTCCATTATGAGTTCATAGCATAGTCAAAATAACAGTCCAATAGTCATGTATCATTTAGTCAGTCCATTCAGGGATATTCAGTTAGCAAAGTCCGTGTCGAATATCCTATGTCAATTCACTTACAATTCAGTCCTTTGTTTTCTCTCCCGTTCGAGCAATGCAGTCTTGCAGTCCTTGCAGTAATCAGGGATCATCAAAGCCCGAGAGAGAGCAAGCTGCAATCTTGCTTCTTTTGAAGTGCTTTCACAACCACTCCCTTAATTACTTTCCCATATTTAAAGTTGCAGACACTTTAACATATAAACCATGATAACATATTATTATTTACCTAAACCAGTTAGGGTAAAACAATGTTATCCCTAACACTCCCTTTCCCACAATCCATTTAGAAAGGGCAGTGATAGGAGGGAATGACTTTTGGGGGGTGGAGGGGAGATTCTACCTGGGGAAGAAGCAGATCAGAGGAGGACACCTACAGCTGCATAAAAAAAAGGGTCGGTGGGAGATTTGTACTTTCTGACTCCCCAAATCCTGTCAGTGCAGCATTACAGTGAAGTGGGCCTAGCTCAGATTTCCTTTCTGGGCTTCCTGGGAGAAGGTTACCCTGACAATTTTCTTCTCCAGAAATCCATGTTTCTGATAACCAACCTGTTGCTTTCAGGATGTTCATTAATCTCCTTTTTTCTGTTGTTCAACTATATTTTGTCAAAATCTATATTGTCAAAATATGATCAACAATTTTTTGTGAACTTTTTTCGCTCACTTGTAAAATAGTGGTAACACCCATTTTCCTAATGAAGCATGTCTGTAAATTAGACAACTACAGAAGAAAGATTCAAATGTGAAAAAGCATCTGGGTTAATAAACAAAGTTTTCTGCTTTAAAAATTGCTGCATGTTCTCATTCTAGTTCCATCCTTTCCTGGAGAAGAATGAGTTTGTCAATATTTCGGACATTAAACTCTACAAGGACCCAAATGGAGAGGTAGCAGCAGATCTGGCCATTTTGGGCTTATTCATTCTTCGCAGGGATGATCCCAGGGAAGAGACTGTGGCGTATTTTGTAAGACAGAGACTTTATATCGAGAAAAATATCCTTTCACGGCTAAAGTTCCTCAACAAGGTAGGAGAAAGTTTTGCTGTCTTCTCTCTGTTTTCCAAAGCCTGAGGTCCCATTTCAAGAGGGCTGATGCTCTTCCCCAAAGGTGGTTGACCTTCACCGAGAACTGAATCTGGGCAATAAAAACCAGATTTTTTTTCCCTTAGGCTGTTTGGGAGGCTTCCGTATTGTTCCATTTTGTGGACCACGTACAATCTCAATCAAACAGGTGAGAATCCCACAAGGGGCTGGGGAATGTGTCCCTAGTAGCTTCTCATGGTTTTCTCCTTGTGCCCAGAATAGCAACGAAGATGGACATTTTGCTGACCGGGGCCTGAATCAAGCTTGGACTGTATCGGATGGGATTGAATCGTGATTGGACGGAGATCCTTTTGGCCCCATTGGAGGAAAGAAGCTTCCTCTCGTCCTGCTTGGGGAAAAGTGTTCCCTGAAGGGGCAGCTCCATAATCTGGGAGGCTCTTAAGGATGCCAGACCTGGCCAGAGCTCTCCATGCCTCCCTTTCACCCTCCCTGGGATGGAGCAATGGGCCTTCTGCTCCTAGGAAGCAGCTCCAAGGCTTTCAGTTCACCTGAAATTATCAAGATTGTTCTCATATCACACTTAAAATTAAGGGTGTGAGAAGAGGGGAGAAATGCGTGCTAATGGGGTCATGAGAAGGAACCGGCTGGTTATCACTTAATGCTGAAATCTTTTCTCAGTTCCATCCAGGGGTGGGATTCAAATTTTGTAACAACCGGTTCAGTGGGCGTGGCTTAATTTGTGGCTGTGGCTTGATGGTCACGTGACCAGATGGGCATGGCCATGTGGCCATGTGACTGGCAAACCAAATACAAGTGGTCCTCGCTTAATGGCCAGTTGCTTAGCAAGTGTTCTAATTTATGACTGATCTCCCCAGAGCTCTTTGACCTGGTTTTGAAGTTTTGACAACCATAAACACAAACACACAAACACACACGTGCACACAGCCTTCCAACCCTGCTATTCTCTGATTCTGTAAAAATCTCCTGCTGGAGCAATGGGTTGGACTAGATGACCTCCGAGATCCCTTGCATCCCAGCCCTAGATTGCTGTGCTGCTTCAAAGAATCTTCTGAAGCCAGGGTTTGTGTCCTTCCTTCCTCTCCTTTTTTCTCCCTCTCTCTCCCTCCCTCCCTCCATGTATTTATCTATCCATCCATATATCTCATTCACTTTCTCCTTCCTCCCTCCATCTCTTTCTTTCTTTTTCTTTCTTTGGTCTGTCGTTCCATCTCTCCCTTTCTTTGTCTATCCATTTTCTTCCTTTTGCTTCCTTTCTCTCTTTTATTTCTTTCTCTTTCCTTTCTTGTCTCTCTCTTCCTCTTCTCTCATTCCCTCTATTTCACTCTTTCCCTCTCTTTTTCTCTCTTTCCCCCTCTCTGGATCTCTCTGTATCTCTCTCTCATTCTGCCTCTTTCCCTTTGTGTGTCTGTGTGTCTGTGTGTGTGTGTGTAAAAGAGAGGCATGGATAAGTCTGACCAGGTCGGGTCTCTTTAAGAACCTCCCCAACTATGAACCAGCCCTTTCAGGGGACACTTTTCCCCAAGCAGGATGAAGCTTCTCTCCCAATGGGACCAAAAGGACCTCCACCCAATCATGATTCAAATTCATCTGAATTCAAGGCCCTGCTCAACAGAATTCCCTTTTTTCTTTGCTAGTTTGGGCACAAGGAGCAAACAAACCTGAATCTCTTAGTGACACATTCCCCAGCCCTTGTGGGATTCTCACCAGTTTGAAGGAGATACTAAACCATAGGTGGTTCACAAAATGGAGCAGTGCGAGAAGGTAAGGGTGATGGTGGGAGATAGTGAAGCGGCCGGATCCCTATCTTCTCCCCTCTGTCCCACACTCTCTCTCTCTCTCTCTGTGTGTATGTGTGTATATGTGAATGTGAATTTGTGTGTGTCTCCCTGAAAGCCACAGCATGGCCAAGCCAGCAAGCTCTTTGGCACTCTTCGCTACTTCTTTCATTTCTTCTTTTTCGAATCCAGACTGGCTAAACGATTGCCAGACAGCGGTGGAAGCATCTATTCGGGTGATCCTCCTCCTCCTCCTCCTCTTCCTCCTCCTCTTGCACCCGGCAGCTGTGGATGGATCAGGAGGGTGCAGTTGTGTGGGGAGATGCTTGCTCTTCAAGTAAGCATCGACCCGCCCCGTACTTAGTTTTGCTGTGCTTTGGCATTTGTTTGAGGAGCATCTCCCCATGCATATGCATCCTCCTAGCCCTGCCACAATGGCTGGTTATGAGAGGAGGAGGAGGAGGAGAAGGGTCACCCAAAGGGATGCTTCCACCGTGGCCTGGCGATCATTGTTCAGCCAGTCTGCATTCCAAAAAGAAGAAATGAAGGAAGTAGTGAAGAGCGCCAAGGAGAGCTTGCTGGCTTGGTCATGCCACGGCTTTCAGGGAGACACACATACAGAGTGGGGGAGAGAATCAGGAAGATAGGGACCCGGCTGCTTCACTATCCCCCGCCGTCACCCTCACATTCTTAGGCCAGGCGAGGGAGGGGCAGGGCCAGCCGCTTCAGCAAGGTGAAGAGGAGGCAACCAAGCACAGGCGAGTAGAAACCTGGGAACAGCGGCTCCTAAAGGGCTTTGAGGTCGGATGACCTGGAGCGGCCATGATCTGAGTGAGCATTGCACCACAGGTTCGCCTGATTGCCCACTTCTTTGGTGTTGGCTTGACGGAGCCACAGGGTGAGGTCTGGGCTGACATGTGACAACAGTGCCTTTAGCTGTGCTTGCTTGTAAGTGTCCAAATAATCTGGTGAAGACGGCAGAGGAGTCACTCAGGTAGACCTCCCCCATCTGCAGTCCTCCTCCTGCAGAAAAAGGCCATTCCCTGAGCTAAGAAGGCAAGGAGCTGCGCCTCGATTCACCCAATTCCTAGGACTACCCCAAATGGTCTCACTTTGGCATAGAGAGGGTAGCTCCCCCTGGCAGTTCCCCTTTCCCTCAGTGCTCTGACTTCCTGTGGCTCGCTTCCAACCTGAAGACCAGGTTGGACCACCAGAAGGCCACTTTCTGACTTCTCAACAGTGCTCCTGTGCCAGCCACTGCAGGACTCTCCATCTCTTTTCCCAAATTCTCCCTCAACTTCAAAATGATGACACCTGTTGCCGACATGGGTACGACCGGGCTGCCGGTCATCTTTACCCCACCCCACTTGCCTTTTGCCGCTGCCACCTGGATCCCTAACCCCCAGCAGGTAAGGCCCAGCACCTGCGGTGAATCAAAGATAAATTTCACTGTACCGGAGGACATGTGGAGAGGCTCATGTTCTCCTGCTGCTAGGAAAGCAAGAGAGTCTTTCCCGGCACAGCGAAAAGTTTGCAACTTCCCCTCCAATAGGGAAACAGGTGGATCTGGGCAGCAGAGAAGAAGCTTGAATCCTGTTTCTCTCTACCACCCAGAGCTGTGCCAGGAAAGACTCTCTTGCTCTCCCAGCAGTAGGAGGACACGAGCCTCTCCACATGTCTTCCAGTACAGTGAAATGTAGCTCGGGTCCCACCAGTCTGCATCTCGCCCCCTGCCTGGATTCACCGCAGATACTGGACCTTACCTACTGGGGGTGAGGGCAGTGGGTGGTGGCAGCAAAAGGCAAGTGGGGTGGGAGTGGGGGTAAAGGTGACCGGCAGTGGCAGGTAGGTGACTGGGCCCAAGAGCTTGCAGAGCCTCACTCACCCAGGGAGATCAGGCAGGGCCACAGCGAAAGGCATGCAGCAATGGCTGGACTGGCAAATGGGCAAAAGCAGGCTGCAGGCAATGCCACGCATACACGACAAGGACTGACTGGGAGCACAGGGGAAGGGCAGGCAGAGAGGGGCAGGGCCAGTTAGTGGTGCGATTTTCTGGTTCTCCGAACAGTGCAGAATCATAACAACTGGTTCTATAGAACTGGACAGAACCAATACAATCCCACCACTGGTTCCATGTATCCAGACTTTTCTATTTAATAAAGTCCTGTTTTTTGTTTTTTGTTTTTGGCAATGTGAGATGCCAAAAGAAAAAGAGAGGAACTAAAGGAAAAATCTTCCAAAAGTTATATCTCCAACCATTTGGAAATAGTGAGAGATTTTGTATTTACTTAAGTGAAGACCAGAGGCTAATATCTAATATTTTGTCTAACATCCATTTTTACCTCCATTTTCGACATATTTCCTTTGCAATCTTATTTCTTTTCTGCTCAGTCCTTTCCTCAATCTGAATGTGTGGAAAGTTGTCATCCTGGATTTGTCAAGAGGGCTCGAGAAGGAGAGCCAGTTTGCTGCTACGACTGCGTTCCTTGTCCGGAGGGGACCTTCTCCACTCAGAAAGGTGGGTGACACCAGAGGATAATGGGAGGTCTGGATCCATCGAGAGAATTGTCATGAAAGTGTGAATTAAAACACACTTTGAAGCTGAATTGGTTTCTTCTTTATTTCCAAAATGCCCCATTTCTTATCTAAACAGAAGAGCAAAAAGACTGAAGGAAAGGCTGGATAGAGAGAGGTGTCTGTGGCAGTTTGGGCAAGTTTTACTACTGCCAGAGAAAATATTTCTTCTTTTTAGCTTGGATGTGTCCTTCCTTCCACATTGACTTCTCCAGGAACACCTGAGTTCCTTGAAATGTGAGGAATGGTTTTAGGTCCACCTCCTGAAAGGAGGATTGCAATGCAGTCTACATGGTACCTTTTGAGGAACACTGAAAAGGTATTTCTGATATATGAGATGCACAATGGGGTGGTATGGACAGTTATGCCTGTTTCTGGCTGCACCCGTATCACCACTGCTCCAAAGGCCATTCCAAATTGTTTGGAGCAATCCCTTGATCCGTCAGCCTCCTCTGAGGCAAGTATGACAAGAATTGCCACCGGGCAAGTAAGTTTCTCTAGAAAGATGAATTGATTCATTATTTACCCTTACTAATGGAGGTTCCTATCAATATTCTGAACATTACAAAGGAAATATTTCAAGTCCAAACCTTCCCTCAATTTCATAACCTATCAAAAATATACCGTCGCTATATTTTTAAAAAAGTGATACACTTATTTTCTATCACTGGAGATATGAAGAAATCCATCCTGGAAATGCTCCTGATAATCACTTGTTCCCAAAGAACTTACAATGTATCTTGAAATGCAAAGGACAAAGAAATACATTTTTTTTTCTCAGATGCAGAAAAATGCACCAAATGTCCAGATGATAAATACCCCAATAAAGAAAGAGTCCAATGTATCCCCAAAGTTATAACCTTCCTGTCTTATGAAGAACTTCTGGGCATCATCCTGGTTTCTTTTACCCTACTCTTCTTCCTAACCACAAGCCTTGTTTTAATTATCTTCATTAAATATCGAGAAACTCCCCTTGTCAAAGCCAACAATCGGGACCTCTCCTACATCCTCCTGGTCTCCCTCCTGCTTTGCTTCTTATCTTCTTCTCTCTTCATTGGTCAACCAAGGAAAGCCACCTGCCTTCTCTGACAAACAGTCTTCAGCATCATCTTCTCAGTTGCTGTTTCTTCTCTCTTGGCCAAAACCATCACGGTGGTGCTGGCCTTTCTGGCCACAAAACCAGGAAACCGAGCAAAGAGATGGTTAGGAAAGAGCTTGGCCAACTCCATCATCCTTTCTTCTTCTTCTGTCCAAGTGCTCAACTGCTCCATCTGGCTTGGAGTTTCTCCCCCCTTCCCTGACTCTGACCTCCACTCCTGCAATGCAATGAAGGGGCCGTTGTCATGTTCTACGTCATGTTCTACGTCACCCTCAGCTACATGGGCTTCCTGGCTGCCATCTGCTTCACGGTGGCTTTCCTGGCAAGGAATCTGCCCGGGGCCTTCAACGAAGCCAAGCTGATCACCTTCAGCATGCTGGTCTTCTGCAGTGTCTGGGTGACTTTTGTGCCCACCTACCTGAGCACCAAAGGGAAACACATGGTGGCTGTGCAGGTTTTCTCCATCCTGGCCTCCAGTGCTGGTCTGCTGGGCTGCATCTTCATCCCCAAGTGCTACATTATACTTTTGAGGCCAGACCTGAACACAAAGGAGCAGCTTACAGCCAGAACAAATGTAAAAACATAAGACATAACACTGTGACATTTAAAGAATTGTAAAATTTCGTTTTATTTCAAAGTAGACGCTAATTATTTCAACTTAGATAGTGTGCAGGAATCAAAAAAATCATGCCTACATTTTTCAATTTGAAATGTTTGAACGATTGTTATCCTTGTAACTCTCTCCATCTCAATAAATCTTGCTAAAGGGAACTCTGAAAATCATTCAGAGGAATTTGTTGTTCAGCCACTGCCAATGAATTTGATACCTTAGTCGTACTGACAGCAGCTAAAAGTGTGTCTATGAGAGAATGAATAGGAAAAGTGGTAAGATGGCTTGTGTGGGAGCCAAGCTCCAACTATGTTGTTTGACAATCTCCATGAGAGCCATTGGCCATCCCACCAAGCCAGAGAAGGCAGAGGTCTCCAGGTCCTCTTGCTTCGATGTTCTCATCCAATAAGACCTAGTTAGCGCCCCTTTCCAATAGCTGCTCCTGCCCTGTGAAAGAAGCTTCTCCATGAGATCCACCATCCTCTCTCCATCCCCTGATTAAAGCCGGTTCTTTTCCCCAATGCTTGAGCTAGTTGAGACTGGAATCCAGAAGATGCAGAAGGAGGAGAAGCCCCATGGGAGAATCGGGCTGCATCCTGACAAAATTGGGCTCATTGTGGCTGCACCGTGTGAATAGTTGCAAGCAGGGGTTTGGGGGCATCTCAAACTCCACCAGAGTAAAGAGGGTCTCTCTCTCTCACACTTTCTCTCCAAGGTGGGAAGCCCAGCAGTGCAACCCTTGAAGGCTTCACCTGGGGGTTCACCTCAGTCCTCTGGGGGTGCTTCCAGCCCCGGAAGCCCCAGAAATAAGTCCTATCAAGGACTTTACTCCAGGCTCCCTGGAAGTGAGCAGAAGTGGGGAAAAGAAAGGTGAATATTCTGACTAAGAGATCCTGAACGTCTCTGGAGATAAATTTCAAGGAACTATAAGGGAATAAAGGCAATCCTCCACTTATGACCACAATTTTTGTTGCTAAGTAAGTTCTGTCTCATTCTACCAACTTTTTTGCCTCGGTTGTGAAGCAAATGAGTGCGGTGTTTAGTTAAATCATGCGGTCGTCAAGCAAGTCTTCCAGTGACCCCAATGACCCCAAGGTACTGCAAGTGTCATAAATCCATGCCTGAGTTTTTGTCACGTGACCATGGGGTGCTGGAATGGTCGTTAGTGTGAAGACTGGTCATAAGTCACTTTCCTCAGTGCTGTTGTAACTTCAGTCACCAAACAGATGTTTGCAAGTGGAGGATTCCATGTTGTCCTCAGAGCCATTTTTGACAAAGAGGCTCCTGCCCTTAAGATCCCATCAGAATGGAGCTGGAAGGGACCTTGGGGGTCATCTAGTTCAACCCCCTGCCCAAGCAGGAGACCCCAGACCATTCCATGCAAAGGAGTTGAAAAGACCTCCAGGGACAGAGCCCCCCCCACTTCTTAAGGCAGCCTCTTCCCCTGGTCCATGGGGGCTTCTGGCCTGCTCCTCAGGGGGTGGCTGGAGGGACAGGAGAGGCCTCAACTTTATCCTTGAATCCCCCCCATAAAAACATGGAGAAAAGGCTGACATTCTTGGTCCTCCTCCTCTGGGGAGAGAGCCTTGCCAGGACCCCTGGCCTCTCTCACAACCCCAAGGAGGAAAGGCTGCCCCTCCCCAGCCTTTCCCCCTTCCCCCTGGCTTCCTTCCAAGAGGGATCCCCGGGATCTCCTCCCAAGCCCCCAGGACCACTGGGAATCGGATCAGAGGGGCAAAGCCAGCCGCCATCCTGGCAACCGGCTGCCTCTCCTGGGTTGCTGCTTCCAGGGAGCCTCGCTCTGTTGCCTGAGGCCCCTGGGGTTTTTTGCCAGAGCGAGGGGACCCTCCAGCCCCCAGCCAGGAAAGCAGCGGAATGGGGTGGGGTGGGAAGAAGAGAGGAGACCCCCCCAGCCTCACACCGGTGCAGGGTTGGGAGTATTAACCTCCTTGAAGATGGGCAAAAAGAAAGGCCACCCATTGAGCCATTGCACCTTCCGTATCCTGGCCAAGCAGGAGATCCCACATGGCTCCAGTTGCAACCAGGGTCTTTTTATCTGGGGTGATTTGGATGGGGACCCTGGGTGGACGAGGGGGAGGTCCAGGGAGGAAGGAAGGTTGTCTCCCATATTCACTGCAGGACCTTCATGGGCAGACAGGTTGCTATCAGGTTGGTTTTCATTCCCAGGTTGCAAATTCCTGATGACCAATTTTGGGGATTGTTTTGGTCTGATGCAGTGCTGCCTTGGGACCGCCCCCCTTGCCTCCCCCATTTTGGGGGTTGGGTGGGCCCTTGACTCCCCCCCAAATGACCCAATGTGCCCCAGAAAAGTGTAGAGGAGACTCAGCCTGAGACCCAGGGCAGGGTTGGCTCTCTGGGAAGGGGCCCTCAGCCCACTGAGGGTCTCTATCTTCAGGGAGCCCTTTCAGGAGGGCAGGAAACCTGGGCATGAACTAGCCAGGATTGCTCATTCTTTCATCACCACATCTCAGCCTTGTTTCCTTTCAGCAAGAAAAGCAATTTGCTTCCCACAGATGAATGTCCAAATCTGGAGTTCTGAAACTTGGAGCCAAGTCCTTCTTCCTCCCTCTTGGCTCCCTGGGGAGTTTTCCAGCTGCCACCTTGGAAACCAGTCCACTGAATGGAAAAATACGAGGAATAACGCAGAATTATGTCCTGTCCTGAGCCAGGAAGCTTTTAATGTAGAGAATTCTTGGCTTGGCCTAAGATTTAGGCCTTGATTGTCCCTGCATAGTTTCAGACTCTGGCCCTCCTGCTCTCATGGCCACTTTCCCTCTTGAGAGGTTTCTTTCAAAAGGGGACAGATCAGTCCTGCAAGACTCGTTTCAGTCCATTTCCAGGTGGACAATTTAAAATAAATCCTCATTTTAATCCCTTTTGACCCAGGCAGCTTCATGGATACACCCAAAATCCAAGGCCTGAATGGCCCCTTTGGTCTTCTCTGGTATTAGAAATCCCTCTTAAATTCTAAGATTCCTCCCCTCCCTCCTCTCATCAAAGCCACTGTGTAAAGGTGAGGAGGGATCCAATGTCCAGAGTAGAACTGGGTGGCCAAATTCAGGAGTTGAGGGGAGTCGTTTCCAGTGGAGGAAACCTCCTCGGGGGCATCCTGTTAGCCAGCTTGATCAGAACCGCTGGTGCCTGTTGCCCTTCATCCCGCACTTGCCAATGAAGACGACTGGCATTCCTCCATTAGACCTTTGTCACCTGGAAAACATCCACCAACCCCAAGAAAGCAACCTGGTGGGAATATCTAAGGTGACACTTTCTGAGTGGCACTTCCTGAATCCAAGACTGAGCTCTTTCCTCCTTGAATCGCCTGCCATGAGCCCAGTTCTCCAGGGGCTTCCAAGAACGGGGCAAAGACCAGCCAGGACCTGCAGAGACCTGCAGGCATGGAATGGCCTCCCTGGGAAGGTGGAGGGTTCATCCCACCTGGGGATCCCTCAGGAAGAGCTGATCAACCACGGGGGGATGGCCTTCCCAGCCACACAGCCAGGAAACCACCTGAGGAGGAGGCTGGGGAGAAGTCTGGCCAGTTTTGCCTCCCTCTCTGGCTCTGGAGCTCCCCTTCCCCCCTGGGCCGCCTGGGTGGGAGCCTCTCCTGTTAGATCGGGTACAAAAGAGACACGAGACCAGTGCACTTCAAGCTCTTTATTTTATGTTAAGATCTGTACAAAATCTTGGAGCCACGGCAGCCCTCCATATAGGGATTGCTCACGACTTGTTGGCCAATGACAGGACTTTGAATCTCCCACGATCAGCTTGGCCAATCGTGGTTGATTCTTAGGAAGCCAATCATGGCCATTCAGTAGACCAATCAGGATGCGGTCCGTGTGGACAAATCACATTTCAGCTTTTGGAGTATGCTAATATAGAACACCCCTTTTGGTTCAGTCCTACATAACGTGGTCACGTAGTCGTGCAAATAGGCGGGGCTTCGTACCTGCCTATTTGACCTGCACGGTTCAGTTGATGTTTGGTCTTCGACCAGTTCAGATGGACTCCTCGCCGCTCTCATCCCTCTTGATGGAACCACCTGGAAGGGTGAGCCGGGCCTACTGCAATAGCTCCCTCCCGGTCTATCCGGGCTGGTTGGGCTGCCAGTTCCACTGTTCCCACCTGGTCTTTCCGGGTTGGTTGAACTGGCTTGGCTGCTCCTTCCAGGTGAAGCTCCGGGTTGTTCCTCTGCCAATGATTCGTTGTCTATAGGTTAGTATTGCTGGTTTATTTTGGCTTGGGGGTGTTCGTTTTGTGTTTTAGGATTTTCTTTGCCTGTTTGTTTATTGCTTGAGGTTCCCCCCCCTCCGGTTTCTTTATTAGTAACTTTTTGTGGTGTTTGCGGGCTGTTTGCATTGTCGGTGGCTATTCTTGACCTTAATTGGTCGATGTGCCATTTCCAGCTTCGTCCGTCATCCGTTTGTAGCCGATATGACCGGGAGCCTGTTACCTGTGTTATTTTTGCAGGTACCCAGAGTGGGTCCCCTGTGAAATTTTTGGCGTAGGCTGTGTCTCCTGTGTTAAATGTTTGGTGTTTGCTTGATGAGTCTGGGGGTTTCTCAGGGTTGAATGTGGGGTGCAGTCTATCTAGCTGGGATTATAATTTTCTGCCCATGAGTAGTTCTGCTGGGCTCTTGTTGGTCGTTGTGTTGGGTGTTATGTCTTAAAAGCATTTTATTTATTTTATCCTGCATGTCCCCAGTTTTGATTTTTTTGTATGGTGTTTTTGTCTAACGGACCATCCGTTCCGCCCACCCGTTCACCGCCAGATGACCGGGTGCTGCCAACGCATGCCGTATGCACCGTTCTGCCAGGAATTTTTTGAATGCTAGTGTGGTAAATTGTGGCCTGTTGTCTGACATTAGCATGTCTGGTAGGCCATGGGTGGTGAATAGTTTGTTTAGCTTTTTGATAATGGCCTCCATGGTGGTGGATTTCATGGTGCTTACCTCGAGCCAGTTGGAGTAAGCATCGACCGTTATCAGGAATGTGTGTCCCTTGGTAGGTCCAGCGAAGTCTATATGGATCCTGGACCATGGTCCTCTGGGGGTTTCCCATTCCAGGATTGGGGCGGAGGGAGGGCTTGGTCTGGTCTCCTGGCATTTCCTGCATGAGGCTATCCAAGTCTCAATCTGTTTGTCCATTCCTGCCCACCAGGAGTAACTCCTGGCCAGAGCTTTCATCATAACTATGCCCGGGTGCCCCTCATGCAACATGGACAACACCCTCTTTTGTAGAGTTTCAGGGATCACAACCCTGTCCCCCCAGAGTATGCTACCCTTCTGTATAAAGAGTTCAGTTTGCCGGTTTTGAAAAGTTCTAAATTGTTCGCCACCATCGTTTTCCGGCCACCCTTTTTCCACCCAGTTCACGACCCACACCAGACATTTGTCTTTATTAGTTTCTTGGGCAATGTCTGAAATGGTCAGGGGTGGGTTGGGTAGTGTCTCTATGTGCAGTGCTGATGTGGGTTCCGGGTCATCCTCCAGGTCGGGCAGTGGGGAGCGGCTCAACGCGTCTGCATGTGTGATCTTCTTCCTGGGTCAGTGTGGCAGTTGGTAGGTGTAGGCGGCAAAGAACTCGGACCACCTTGTCATCCTTGGTGACAGTATGTTTTGGGTGGCCTTGTTCTCTGCCAGTATCCCTAGCAGGGGCTTGTGGTCGGTAATAATTGAAAAGGTCCTACCGTATAGGTATTCATAGAACCGCTTCATGCCGGTGATTACTGCTAGGGCCTCCTTGTCCAGCTGGCTGTAGTTCCTCTCCAGCTTGGATAGTGTCCTCGAGAAGAAAGCAATGGGTGCTTCTCTTCCATCCGGCAGTATGTGGCTGAGGATGGCTCCGACGCCAAAGGGTGACACGTCGCAGATCATGGTTAACGGTAGGGTCTCGCTGTATTGGATGAGGACTGTTTCTGATGTTAGCAGTTTTTTTATTTGTTTGAATGCATTTTCCTCCCACTTCCCTTAGGCCCAGGTGGCTGTTTTGTCCAGCAGCCTATGTAGGGGTTCCGCTACGGTCGCCTTCTGGGGCAGGAAAAACATTATAAAAGTTAATGAGTCCAAGAAAAGCCTGCAGTTCAGTCTTATTCCTAGGTCTAGGGGCTTCTTTGATGGCTTTGAGCTTTTTTCCCATGGGGTGGATTCTGTTTTTGTCTAGGAGGTACCCCAGGAATTCAACTTTCTCTGTGCAAAGTTGACATTTTTCCTTTTTAACTTTTAGCCCGGTGTCTTTGAATTTCTGCAAGACCTCCCTTAGGTGGCTTTCTAATTGGGTTTTATTTGTAGCTGACACCAGTACATTGTAGAAATAGGGTACCACCCCTTTTATTCCTAGTAATAGTCTTTCCATCAGGCTCTGGAATACCCCTGGTGCCATGCTGACTCCAAATTGCACCACAGATCCTTACGGACCCATCCGGTTTGATCGGTTTGACTATGGGGGTTTCCCACCGGGCATGGTCTATAGGCTCCAAAACCCCTTGCGCGATGAGCTTGTCTAAGTGCTCATCGATTTGGGGCTTGAGCACAAATGGCACTCGCCGTGGCTTAAGGCGGATTGGGGCAATGTTTGGGTTTAGGCTGAAGGATATTGGGGACCCCCAGTACTTGCCTAGGTTGCCGTTGAAGACCTCCTACAAGTCCCTCATGAGCATTTCCTCCCAGTCCGCCTTGGTGACGTGGTTGATGCCCATCACCTTGATCCCCAATGGTGTGAACCATTGCAGCACCAGCAGGCTTGGGCGGTCTTTGTTCACGACGGTGAACGGAAGTACCTCTGTGCGCCCCTTGAAAGTTATTTTAAAATGTCCAATCCCAACCACAGGGATGCGGTTTCCCTGATAATCTTTCAGGGTCAGCTTCTGGTTTTCTAGTTCGCTCCTGTGGATGGTAGGCATCAGGCACTTGATTGTACGCCAGGAGACCATGGAGAGGTAGGATCCGGAATCTACCTCCATCTTGCATGGCTGGTCTTCGATGCCTACCTCCACGTGCATTTTCTGGGCGTCGAGGGTCGTTGAGTGCCCAATGATGACCGTCTGATGGGTCTCTTCTTTTCGCCGGACCTTGCTAAATCGCTTGTTCTGCCCATCCCGGCTCCATCAGCTCTCGGCGTGTCAGTCTCTGGTCCTGGGGGAAGTGCCATCTCATCATTGGGGGCTGCCATCTCATCACCGGGGGCTGTGGTTCCTCTTGTTCTGGCATACCTTGGCAATGTGCCTCTATTTTTCGCAGTGCCGAGAAATGGCATCGAGGAATCGGCATTCTGAGCAGGGATGATCGCCTCCACACCCGGTGCACTGGAACCCTGACTTACGACCTAGCTGATCCCGCCGGTCTTGTTCCACCTGCAGTCGGTGGATCTCCTCCTCTCATCCTCAGTGTCTGAGAAGGAGTCGAGGTCTCCGTGGTGTGTGGTGGTGGTCTTGTGGCTGGCCTCAGGACGTGTTTCTGGGGTTGGTGCCGTCTCCATGGGTGTGGGTCGGTCTGCTGCATTCATCTGCTGCATCCAGGCCGTGGACTGCTTGGTGGCTTCAGCTGCCATCACTTCAGCGATGGCCTCGGTGACTGAGATGTCCACCCTTGCCATCAGCCAGCTCTGGAGGATGGGGTCCCTGAGCCCGAGGACCACATGGTCTCGCAGGGCCTCGTCCATGTCAGTGAAACCGCACATGCCCCTGAGGTCCCTGAGTGTGGCCATGAAGTCACTGATGCTCTTGCCCTCTTTCTGATCCCTCCGATAAAATTCATGCTGTCGGATGAGGTTGGGCAGGGCGAGGGCGTAGTGGCTCCGCAGCAGCCAGTCGAGGTCAGTCCAGTCCATCTCTTTCATGTCTGTGGGTTTGGTTAGGGCTTTGGCCATCTTGAATACTGCGGGCCCGCAGTGCATCAGGAACACAGCCCTCTTCTTCTGTCCGTTGGCATCCTTTAGATTGCTGCTCTCGAGGAACATTAGGAATCGGTCAATGTATGATTCCCAGTCCTCGGCAACCTGGTCAAAGGGTGCGGGTGGTGAGGTGTTGCCGGCCATCTTGTCAGGGTTTCGGAGTCTGTTCACCACGTGCTCTGTTGGTCTCGGTGTCTCACGATCCCACCCTCGTCGCCAGTGTTAGATCAGGTACAAAAGAGACACGAGACCAGTGCACTTCAAGCTCTTTATATTATGTTAAGATCTGTACAAAATCTTGGAGCAGTGGCAGCCCTTCATATAGGGATTGCTCGCAGCTTGTTGGCCAATGACAGGACTTTGAATCTCCCGCAATCGGCTCGGCCAATCGTGGTTGATTCTTAGGAAGCCAATCATGGCCGTTCAGTAGACCAATCAGGATGTGGTCCGGGTGGACCAATCAGATTTCAGCTTTTGGAGTATGTTAATATAGAACATCTCCTCTCCCAGCCTGCAGGGATCCTCCTCCTCCTTCCTCCATGCAGGGAAGCTCCTCCTGCTCTGGGCCATGGGGCTGCCCTGGGCAATGGGGCTTCCTGCCCACTCTGCTCCCCATCTCCTCCGCTCCCCCCTCCTGTCTCAGACCCCCAGTTCTCCCTCCTGGGCCAAGGGTTGCATGGGAGTGAAACCCCCCAATGACTGGACACCTGGGACACAGGGACCCCCAGGGGCACCTTCAGAGCCTAGGAGGTGGGGAGGCTGAAGGGGCTGCAGAGCCCATTATAAGCTTTGCATCCCCACAACAAGAAGACCTGGGGCCTCCAGGCGCCCCCCCAACCTCTTTCTTGGGGGTCCTGGCAAGAAGAGACGTGGGGCGCCCAACGTAGGGCAATCTGGAGAAGCCCCTGAGGTGGATTCAAAAGGCAGCCCTGAAACCTCCAAGGAGGAGAGACAGACAAGGCAGGGAGTCCTCCACTTATGACCGCCATGGAGTCCAACACTCATGTTGCCCAGAAAGACGATTGTTAAGTGAGTTTTGAGCCACTTTATGACCTTCCTGGCCCTGTTTGCAAAGCGAATCACTGCAGATGTTAAGTGAGCCACACGGTTCTTAGGCACATCTGGCTTCTCCACCAACTTTGCTCGCACGATGGTCGTGAAAGGGGATCACGTGACAAACACCCGGGGACACTGCGCCCATCATAAGTATGAGACAGTTGTCTAAATGTAAATCCTGGGACCCCAGGGAGGCTGCCAGGGCCGCCAGTGTGGAAAGGGGCCCTAAGTCACCTTTTTCAGTGCCACTGTGGTCACCAAATGAAACATTGTAGATCAAGGAACCTCTGCCCAGGAAAGAGCAAAACCATCACAGGAGGGAGGGAAGAGGAGGATTCCCTGATAAGTCCTGGCAGAGCTGCAGGGAAGTTTCTCCCGGCCTCCTCCTCCTCCTTCCACCCGATTCCCCTCCTGCCTCTTTTCCCTCCGTCTGTCCATCTTCCTCCTCTGCCTCCCTGGGAAAGAAACGGCCTGGAAGCCCCTTCGGGGTTCTGAGGGAAATGAGCTGGACATTTGGGCGGGCAGAGCTCTGGGGGTTCAGCCTGACCTCCCTGATTTGGGGGTCTCCTGCTGCCCAGAAAGCCATTTCCTGACTTCTGAAAGGGCCAAGAGACTCTCCTCTGACCTCAGTTCTTCCTTCTGGCCGGGACCAGGAGTTGGTGGGCTTCACTCCTGGGGGAACAGCAGCCCCCACCTGCCAGGTGCAAAGCTGGCACACCAGACTCAGATCCTGGCAAGAGATGCAACCTGGGGACCCTCACCCATTCACTCCCCACCTGCCCTGGGCCTCCATGGGCCAGATCCCCCCACCCTGCCCAGCAAGGGCAGAGGGAGCCCCCTTCAGGGGGCACCCCACTTCCCAGAGCAGGAGGAGGAAGAAGCCCCTGGCTGCCCTGAGGGAAATTGGCAGCAGAGCCTCAGGCTGACCTCCCCTCCCCCCTGGACCTCACCAGCCCCACCTGGCCTGGAGGTGCCCAGGGCTCACCTGGGAGCTCCAACTGTCCCCCATCTGTGATGCCAGAGCCGCTCTCCCAGCCAATCCCAAGGAAGGCTCCTCCCTCAGAGGTGGGCTTTTTGATAGCACCTGAGCTGCACAGACCAGATGGGAGGGGCTCCCCCTGCCCCCTCCCTCTCTGCCTTCACTGTGGAGGGGGCAGACCCACTGCAGACCCCCTGGCCCTGCAGGACCCCTGCATGTCCCCTCCTCACAGCACAGTCCCCTGCCAAACCCTCTCCAAATCCAGCCCATTGGAGGCCGCTTGACTGGTGAGGAGGAAGCCAGGCCCAGAGAGGCCCCTCAGCCTTGGCCAGCTGGGCAGGAGGGTTGTCCAGAAGCCCCCAGGGGAAGCCGGCCCAAAGATCTTGGCCAGGCTGCTCAGCAGCCGTTGCCATTGCCTCTTTCCCAGGGCTCCAAGAGAGCGGCTGGCCCAGAGCCTCCTAGGTGGCTTGGTGCCCCAGGCAGGACTGGAAATCAGGGCCCCCTGGGATTGAACCCCCACCCCACACAACTGACTTCGGTAGGATCCACCCAACTCACTGAACTTGGTCTCTTCCCCTGTGGCCACATTCACACCTGCAATTCTTAAACATGGTTTGTTTCCCGAGGTTGAGCCTATTGGCTGAGGAGTCAGTGGATGATGGGAACTCGGAAGGAGATTCATTCATGGGGGAGAAGCTGAACAAGACGAGATACATAGGCAGGCCTCGACTTCCAACCATTCATTTAGTGACCGATCCAAATTACAATCACACTGAGAAATGGAACTTAGGACCGTTTTTCACAATTAACGTTCTTTGCAGCATCTAATGCAGAGATCAGAATTGGGGACCTTTTTCTTCTGGCGAGGACCCTGTTCAAACAACATGCTTGACCAGGCCGGTGTCCTCGCAGCCCCACTGAGAGAAGCCAGAGTTCCACGTGGAGCCTCCTCAGGGCCTGTGAGAAGCCCTGGATGACCACAGCCCGCACTCCTCTGGGGTCTCCCTGGGACAAACCCAGAAGTTGGGGTGGGCTCATTCCTGACCCAGGAGGGGCTTCCTCCCCTCTGGGCCTCACCCGGCTTTGGTCAGACATGGCAGGGAACCTCCTGAAGGAGAAGAGAGTCTCATCGCACATCAACCTGGCCCTGAAAAGCCACAGCTTGAACCCGGAGCCACCCAGGATCTGGTTTACAGTCCCTGAGAGCAGAATCTGAGGGAGGTTCAGGGGGAGAACTTCCAAACAGCGGACCTGGGATACGGGCCTTCCTCTGCTCCTCCCTGCCAGGGTGGGCGTGCCTGTCCCTTCAGTTCCCCCTCCCACTCAGCCCCCTGGTTCCCCCTTCTGGGCCAAGAAGTCCATATTAATGTCTCCCCCAGTGAAGAAATATCCTCCCTGAACAACGGATGCCAATAAACCAGGAACAAAGGAGTTCCAACAGCACCTTTTTGGGGATAGAAAGTCTCAGCCCCCTCCCACCCCCCAAATAGAAGATCTCCACAACAGAGGAAGAGCCACCAGATCTCCAGAAATCCTGTCACAAGAAATCAGGTTGCACCATCCACCACACTGTGGGCATCACCGCCATCTTTGTAGGGTTTCCCTGTGATAAGATGGGTGGCCAGTAAATTGGATGGATGGATGGATGGATGGATGGATGAACGGATGGATGGACGGACAGACAGATATGGATTGATAGATCTCAGCTGCAGAGTTTACAGTCCATTCTTTATTTAAAAAACTAAGAAACATCACAATATAAAGAATCTTGGTGTATTATAAGAACATTGTAAGATAACACAGGAATGACAAGAAAATAAAAATAAAAATTTCCATCCATTCTATAACTTTCTCCCTATTTACCCAACGATCTAGTCCACAAGTTGTCACTTTCCTGCTTCTTAATGAGCTTTTATCTCGGAATTAATATTGCTAGAAAAGATGAGAAATGAAATTTCACTTCAGGCACAAGCAATTTTAAAATCGGCTGCAATTAAGATCAATATATAGGATTATGACATAGAACAAAATTCCAAATACTCTAAACCTTGGGCAGAGATCAAGGGTGCCGATTGTCATTAGAAGACAGGCAACACTACCGTTAAATGGCATTAATTTAGAAGCGGCACCAAACTCCATAGCTTTGGGTGACTTTCCCCAGTAATCTCTGGAGACAAAAGGCCATGTTGAAGGACAGCAGAAGTCAGTTTCCTGAGTGTTGAACTCTCTTCCCTAGCATCACTTTCTGGACTTGCCTGAATGGAGGAATTGATGCCAGGTAGGGAGGGAAGTGGATGATGGGGCTCAGGCAGACTCTGATTGGGGAAGGAATCCTTCCCCAAGAGAAAGTGAAACCTGCTGTAGCCCAGGGCTGGGAGGGGGTCCGATGCCCCCACTGGGGCCTCCACAGGCAGAGAAAGAAAGTATGAACTTGGAGGGGATCGTAGAAATACTTTCCCTCCCGGGTGGGAAGAGAAATAGCCCCAGATGTGAATCCAAGGACCACAGTAACCAATGCAGGGAAGGAAGAGGGGAGGCCGGCTAGGAACAGCCTCCAATTCCAGAAACAGACAGAGATCAGACAGATCATGATCTGAAGGGGAAATGAGAGAATCTCTGGGAGAAAAGCGAGGTGGTCTTGCAGGGGGATCCACAGGGGCTCTGGCTGGCTTTGGAAACACCAGTGGGGAACTCCGTGTCTGGCTGAATACCTGAAGCTGTGGACAGAGCCAAACTCAGCAGTCCTCTTCTGCCAAGGGGAGTGGACAACTCCTCCTGACCAGGGGTAGAATTCAAATTATTTAACAACTGGTTCTGTGGGCATGGCTAGGTGAACTCCATTTTTGGGTTTCCTGGGCCTCAAGGAAGCCTTCAGGGGGGCATTTTTGCTCCCAGGAAGCTTTCCTGGGGCTCAGGAAAGCAAAAAATTGAGTGGGGGAGCATGCAGCACCTCTCCGTGCTCCATTTTTGGGCCTCTTGGGCTCAGGGAAGCCTCCTAGGCAAAGCAGTGAGACAACAAGTGGGATCCTGGCACAGCTGGATCATTGGAACAGCTGATTGTTGGGAGGGGGATAAAAAAAAGAAATATCTTAAGGAATGACTGGGCGGGGGAGAATGCAATCAGCGATGATGGGCATGCGTGTGATGTTGCGCATGTGCGATAAGGGCTGACTGGAGGTGAGCGGAAGGGTGGCCACCCAGGGGCACAATTTGCTGCTTCTCCGAACTGTGCTGAATCATAACAACCGGTTCTATAGAACCGGTCTGAACCAGTCAAATCCCATCCCTGCTCCTGATGCCTTTCGGGAGAGGAGAGGGGGTCATGGTGGGATTCCTCTTGACTTGAGATGGCTGGAGACAGTGGAGGTCTGGTCCAATGGATCCTGTTTAAAGCAAAATGTGAGAGCTTCCTGATAGCCTTCGCCATGTTTCGTCCACAAAACCTTTAATAGAAGCCAAAGAGGTTTCAATGTGCTGGCAAAGATGCTAGCAAAGACGTAAGTCTAAACTAGGCCTCATTTCAATCTGATGCATCAGGTTTCTCCCTCTCTCTCTCTCTCTCCCTCCCTCCCTCCCAGACTGGCTTTGCTCTACTTTCCCAATGTGCCTGCAGAGCCAGTGCCTCGAACATGGATGGATGGATGGATGGATAGAGACAGACAGAGAGAGACAAATAGGTAAGTAGATAGATCTATTGATAGGTAGGCAGGTAGGTAGGTAGGTGGATAGGTAGGCAGGCAGGCAGGTAGAAAGGCAGGCTGGCAGGCCTTTTGGATGGATGATGGATGGATAGGTAGGTAGGTAGGTAGATAGATGTATGTATGGATAGATAGATAGATAGATAGATAAATATATTGGTAGGTAGGTAGGTAGGTAGACAGACAGACAGAAAGACAAACAGACAGACCTTTTGGATGGATGTATGAATGGATAGATAGATAGATAGATAGATAGATAGATAGATAGATAGATAGATAGATAGATAGATAGATAGATAGATAGATAGATAGGCAGGCAGGCAGGCAGGCAGGCAGGCAGACAGACAGGCAAGCAGGTAGGTAGGTAGGTAGGCAGGAAGGTAGCCAGGCAGACAGACCAGAGTGGCTTTGCTCTACTTTCCCAATATGCCGCTGCTGCATTTGAGACACCGCCCCTGCAGGCACATTGGGAAAGTAGAGCAAAACCACTCTGGCTATGCTCTGCTTTCCCAACATGTTGCCGCTCCCTGCCCTGGGCTTCCTCAACTGTGAAGTGTACTGGCTCTAGGAAGGAGGGAACAGCACCAGCCTCTAAGACGTGAATGCCCCCGGAGGGGGAGCAGCTTGGGAGGGGCAGTCTGTGAACTTGCTGTCAGGCACAGCAACTACAAAGAGGTCAAAGCCCCCCTTCCTCTGCCTCCCCCAGGTGATCCACAGATGCCATTGACTGTTGTACCAGAACGGTGCAGCAGTCAGTAGGGTGAGCCTGCAGGACCGGCACCTCAAACGCTCCCTGCCGCCTCTTAGCACCCCCTGCCACCCTTTTGCCTCTTAGCACCCCCCTAAGGCACCCCATTGCCCCCCACGGGGAAGTACCACCCACTTTGGGAACCACTGCCCTATATCACCAGGCTTGAGATTTGGGCTTGGACAACCTTGAACTACACCACCTACGGTTAGACTTAAGCGTAGCGCACAAAATTATCTGCTACAATGTCTTACCAGTCAATAACTATTTCAGCTTCGACCACAACAATACAAGAGCACACAACAGATACAAACTCAACGTTAATCTCTCCAAACTTGATTGCAGAAAGTACGATTTCAGCAACAGTGGTCAATGCCTGGAATGCACTACCTGACTCTGGAGTAGAAACAGGAGGGGAGAAATTTTCAGAAAGCAACCCTGATTTTTCTCTTCCAGGATCTGCTATTCCATTCTCCTTAGCTCCCTACCCTGGACACACATTACACAACGTTCTGGTTTGAATTACGTTGCCTGGATGGGTCTGAGACACCATGAATCCCTTGCCTGGGACTTTTCCTGGCCAAATCCTCTGAATTTAGGAGGTCCTTGATTTTATCTCCTCCTCTGCTGCTCATCGACCTCACTTCTGGGCTCCCCCTTTGATCTCACCCATTCAGTCTTCTCCTCCCTTCTGTCCCCATTCGAAACTTTGGAAATTGTCTTGAATGGGTTTGTGCCTGTTTTGGTATATAAGCCAAAAAAAGAGGGGGGGGGAAGGGTTTTTAAGATCTGAAGATTCCTTTGTGATACTCATAGATTATGTAATGCTAAATACTGAAAGTAAAAATTCATTAACTTGCACTTAAATAATCAAACTCTTAAAAATAGTTTTGTTACGACTGAAGAAGCGAATCAAATTCCTTCAGAATATAGTGGAGATATAGATAGGATCTACTGACTTGTTAATTTTACTGAGCATTGGTAAAGCACCCAATAAATCAAATAAATAATTCCTGCCTTGGTTCCTGTGAGAAGAGTATGCTAGCTTTGGTAAGAGAAATGGCAAAACTAAATTTATTAAAAAAAGAAAGGCTAGGTAAAAGAAACAAAGTGCCTGGTATTTTTAGTTAGTTTTAATTTTAAATGAATTTGATGATACAAGTAACCCCCCCCTCTCTCTCTGCTGTTTCCTGCCCCCCCTTTAGCTCCAGACAAAGCCTACAAAGATAGCTAAGACCCGTCCCTGGGAGTCTGGCAGCCAATGGGAACAGGAAACACTAAGGTGGGGCCCAACAGAGGGTATATAAGGGACTCTCAGCATCTCAGCCCTCCTTTCTTTTCCTGCGCCCAACACCTGGAAGCATGTGGTCACCCTTTTCACCCAGGAGCTCAAAGCCATGTTATCCTGTCCACCATTAAACCTTCTTCCCAAACAGCCTCCATGTTTCCAGGGCCTTTTTCCCCACTTGGAACTGAACCCAGAAGGATATTGCTTCCAATGCTATCTACCTACCTATACATACGCTTGTTTATGTGTGTATGTATGTTTATAAGACAAAAGCAACAGTATAAAAAGAAATTCAAATTTATTTGCTAGCACTGAGGCCAGATATAAACAACATACAGAATAAAAGATATATGACTTTTTTCACATATCTTTATCTATCCATATGTCTGTCTGTCTCTCTTTCTGTCTATAATCACCTACTCACATAGTAATATGTTTGTGTGTGTGTGTTAATAAGACAAAGGCAAAAGTGAAAAAAAATTAAGGACTTAATGGTTGGTGATCGGTTAAAAAAATAGCAGGCTAATTTCTCTCTGATTTTCATTATTTACAGAAAAACGTCAATAATTTCAAAAATTATAAAAGAAAATGAGGAACTGAAAGGAAACATAAAAAAATGGAGGTATAAGAACTTCGAACTAATAGTTGAAAAAAAGGACCTCATTGAAGAGTTTGGAGAACAGTTGAGCAGGTGAGAAACTTTTAGTCAGCAAACCTGACTTTTGCTTCCAGAATTTAATTGCTCCCTCCCTGTGGAGCTGCCCAGAAGATCAGCATAGCCACCAAATCTCCACTCAGGAGATCCATGGTTATACCTCCCCCATCCAAGCAGGGTAGAAATCCCATTGAGGAATTGATGGGTGTCAGGTGGGGAAAGAAGAAAGTCTTCCATGGACATTTGGCTAGCGACTTCATGTCGTCCTTTGTGGAGTTCTTCAATGAGTTTCACCAAGGATTCATTCTCCAGCTCTAACTGATGGCATGACCTTCTTCAGGTTTTCTGCAGGTCTTCCGTTGTGGTCCTATGTTGATCCACTTTCTCCTGGAGACAGCTGCGCTGATCTTTCATCCACTGATTGTCTCTCTGGAATTCCTGGGTCTGAAAGTCAAAGGAGTCCCTCAGTTCATCAACCTGGAAGTTGGGACCATCAGTGGTCACTGAGAGATCGCCAAAGAAATTGTCTGTGTGACCATTTCCTCCTTGTTGCTGACCTGTTTAGATTGGACCGAAGGAGGATCTCGCACTTAGATGATTAGAGATTCTCTGCAGCCAAAGGCTGTTTCTGGTCTGGAGAAAAACTCTCCCAGGAACAGCCTTTGGCTGCAGAGAATCAAGTCTCTAATGATCTAAGTGCTAGAGCCCACTGCAACGACATAGCCAAAAAGGCATTAAGAATTATTAACCTAACCCTACATAGCTTTTTCTCTGCTAATATCACACTACTAACTAGAGCATACAAAACATTTGCTAGACCAATACTTGAATACAGCTCATCAGTCTGGAACCCACAGTATGTATCTGATATTAACACGGTTGAGCAAGTCCAGAAATATTTCACAAGAAGAGTTATCCACTCCTCTACTCATTGCAGAATAACTTATGCCCACCAGACTTGAAATTCTAGACCTAGAAAAGCTAGAACTACACCACCTCCAATCCAATCTAAATATAGTATATAAAATAATACATTGCAATGTCCTTCCTGCAAATGAATACTTCAGCTTCAATCATAACAATACAAGAGCACACAATAGATACAAACTTAAGGTAAACCGCACCAAACCTGACTGCAGAAAATATGACTTCAGCAACAAAGTGGTCAATGTTTGGAATACTCTACCTGACTCTGTGGTTTCTTCCCAAACCCCAAAAACTTTCACCTTAGACTGTCTACTATTGACCTCACCTCTTTCCTAAGAGGCCTGTAGGGGGCATGCATAAGTGCACCAACATGCCTACCATCCCTGTCCTATTGTTTCTTCTTATTTTCCTTGTACGTACCCATCTCATGTATTCATAACTATGTTTATACTTATACCTGTTATCTTATAATTGCTTGACAAATCAAATAAATAAATCAAATAAAAATAAATAAGTCCAAAACATTGTCAACAAAAACTTTAATTATAAGTACAATCAAGGCAAGATGAGGTAATTAATCCGGCAGGGCAAGAGAAGGAATTCCAGATGTGAAGGAATGGCAGTAAATCAACTCAGTTGGGAGGATTCCAGGAACACAGATAAACAAAGTCAACTCATGTTTGCTCCCAGTGGCTGCCGCACTCAGCTTTCATCTCTTTCAAACTCTCTTCCCAGGTGTGACTAATGAAGGGAATCAGGACCCTTTCCTCCCCGTAAGCCACGCAACTCACATTGCTCTCTTCTGCATTCCTTCCTTCGTGCCCTAGGAGGAAGAGGGGGTGGGCCTGGGTCTTTCTCTAAACTCCCTCTCCCTTGTTCTACCTCTTCCCTGCTCTGCCCAGCCGGTTGCTCTTGTCCAGTTTCCTCCACAGCCAATGGAGCCACACTCCCACTCCCTGTCAGCTCTTCATCTTCCTCCTTGGATTCAGACTTCTGAAAGGGGCATCACACCCACACACCAGCCAAAGGCTTCTACTTTTCTTCCTAGAAACTGGAAAGAATGGACACTCTTAAATAGTGCCAGGGCAGACATTCAGCTGCGGCAAACTGGTGATATCCCGACAGCCCACTTAATCTGGTCACTTCTTCACCGAAGGCTGCATTCACACTTGCAACTTTTAACCAGGGTTTGTTTTCTGAGGGTGGACCTGTTGGCTGATGGGTCAGTGAATTACGGGAACCCCGTAAAAGTACATTAATTCAGTGGAAACAAGACGAACAATAGTTGATAAATGAAGTAAACTGGGGATGCTTTTCTTCCTGCAAGGACCATATTCACTTATAACATACTTGACCAAGCTGGGGAAATGTTTTTGCGGCCATCCTGAGACAAAATGCAGGTCTAGGTGCAGCAACCAAGACCCTCTCGCAAACCACCGATGACAGCAGCCCCCACTCCTTCTCTCCCCCAGGATCTTTCCTGGGACAAATCCAGAAACCGGGGTGGGGACATTCCCGACAGAGAAGGGGCTTCCTCCCCTCTGGGCACAACCTGGTTTCAGGGAGACATGGCAGAGAATTCCATGGAGAAGAGCAACCTTGACATGCAAGGACCATCCTGAACCCGGAGCCACCCAGGGTCTCAGCCAGGCACAGAGAGTGGGACTTGGGGGAGACCTTTCAAAGACTGGACCTGGCATAAGGGCCACCCTCCGCTCCTCTCTGCCAGGATGGGCCTGCCTGTCCCTTCAGCTTCCCCCTCTCAGCCCACCCAGTTCTCCTCTCTAGGCCAAGCTGTACATATTAATGTAATTTAGTGGGGGTCCTTACACAGCCTCAGGGGTGGGAATGTCACAGGGGTCCCACCCCACCAAGTGCATCCACCCAACCAGAGGGAGGCTCACCAGTTCCCCCAAACAGTTTTCTGTGGCAAAACAATCCACAACACTCTGGGCTCTTCCACAATCTCGCCTGCAGACCTCACAGGACGCAGTTTATTGGATGAATTACATGAACAGGGAAGGACAAAAGAGAGAGTGGCAAAGAAAACCATTTCTACCCACTCTATAACTTCCTCCCTGTTTTCCCAATGATATAGTCCACACACAGGCTGTCCCTTTCCTGCCTCTTAGTCAGCTCTCATCCAAAAATGTATATTGCTAGAAAAGAGGGGCAGTTTAATTTCTCTTCCATCACAACCAATGTTAAAATCAGCTACAACTTAGGATTGATATATAGGGTTGTGATAGAAAAGGAAATCCCAGACAGGCCCCACTCTTAACGTTAGGCAGAGTTCAAGGGTAATGATTGTTTCCTTGGTGTTTGAAGACAGGCAGCACTAAAATTAAGTGACATCAGTCTGGACTAGAGTCTCACCAAACTGCAGCAGTCTCTGGAGACAAGAGGCCAAGTCAATTCCCTTGTAACTGAACTACCTTGTTCCCACACCATTTTCTAGACGTGTCCAGACAGGAAGAACTACAACCACTACAGAACAGACCCTCCAGACACAGACACACTAACATGTGTTTTTTCCAGCTAACCTTCCTCACATGGATCTGCAAAGAAATTCAGTGTCTCCAGTAGAAAAGTTGCTTCTCCCTGTAATAATCACCATCCTGGCTTTTGAGAGTTCTTCTCCAATAACTGTCTTCGGTGTAAACATCAGACGGAAGCAACATGGAAGAGTTTGTTCATCAGAAAAGGATAAATATCTTAGCTCACATTCTGTGTGGCACAAGTTTTCAGACAGGCAGGAGCTGTGCTCTTGAATGTACTTTTCTTTTCCAGGTGAAGCTTGGGGTGTCTCTTACTGAATCAGGAAAGCCACTAACATTTCCATTGTGTGAGAGTGCTTTGAATACTTCTCACTCAACTTCTTTTTGTTAAGACTTGGGAAGGGGATTGATTCACCCCAAGAATTATGGACCTCCTGCTTCTGCTTCTGGTGCTGCTGGTGCCCCAGCTGGTCTCTGGGAAGCTTAGAATGAAGTGCCGGCTGAGTCTGGAGCACCAGGATGGAAAACAACCATTGAGCTTTTACAGACCAGGAGACCATCTCATTGCTATGATCATCACTACGACCAACAGTGCTTCTTCTAGTCAGTCTCATTTGTAAGTGATGGAGTTACATTCCTTCTATTCTAACACTCTCCTCCTTTTCTTCTTATTTCACTTACTTCTATATTTCAGGATTTATCTAATTTCCTGAAAGATTTTGATTTTGATTTCGATGACTTGACTCTTTTTTCATATTTTGTGGAATAGACTCAAATCCAAAGATAGGGCTGAAAACAAACTCTGTGTTCACTTATTCCAAAAGAAGAAGCTGACCCACTGCAAATTAAGAACTATAGACCTATCTCCTTATTGAATGCAGACTATAAAATCTTTGCCTCAATTTTAGCAGAAAGACTTTAATAAATATTTAAATAATTTTATTCACCCAGATCAAAATGGATTTCTGCCAAAGAGACAAATCAGAGACAATATGAGAGTAATCTTGGATACTTTGGAATACTATGAGGCTCATCCTGAAAAGCAAATGGCTTTGATATTTCTAGATGCTCAAAAGGCATTTGACAACGTGAACTGGAGATTTATGTTATTACTATTGGAACAGATGGGTTTTGCTAAAAAATTTATTCAAGCAATCGAAGCCATATATAATAAACAGACAGCAAAGGTAATGATGGAGGGGGAACTTACAGATTTTATTAATATAAGAAAAGGCACAAGATAAGGATGTCCCCTATCTCCTTGGCTATTTGTGTTGACCTTGAAAGTGTTGAATAGAAATATTAGGGATGATAAAAGCATAAAAGGAATGAAAATTAAGAAGGAAGAATTTAAACTACAACTAAACTTTGCTGATGATTTAGCTTTTATTCTGGAAGACCCATTAGAAACAGCTGCAAGGTTATTGGAAACGATAGAGATATATGGGGAGGTGGCTGGTTTGAAAATAAATAAAGATAAAGCAAAGATTTTGACAAAGAACATGCTATTGAGACAGAGAGAAGAAATGGCAGATCTTTTGAAAATCCAAATTACAAATAAGGTTAAGTATCTGGGGATGTATTTGACAGCAAGATGTAGCACATTAAAAGAGAATAATTATATTAAACTCAAATAACAAATAGCTTCAGATTTGAAGAAGTGGGAAAACTTGCAATTGTCATTAATGGGGAGAATTTCAACAATCAAGATAAATATTTTACCCAGAATTTTATTTTTGTTTCAAACAATACCAATTAGGCTTGGAAAAGACTATTTTGAAGATTTAAATAAAATTATGTTGAAGTTTATATGGCAAGGTAAAAAAGCGAGAACAAAGCTAAAGCTTTTGCAAGACGCTAGAATTAGGGGAGGTTTTGGCCTGCCCAATTGGGAATTGTACTATCAAGCTGCAAGTTTGATGTGGGTCAAGGAATGGATAACATGAAGAAAGGCTAGATTGTTGACACTAGACGGTCCTGATTTGCTGTTGGGTTGGCATGCTTTTTTATGATATGAGGGAACTAAAACACAGGGTTATTTTAGAAGACATTATATATGGGAGTCTTTGTGGTTAAACTGGGAGAAGATAAAAAGACAATGTTATTTGAAAATTCCAGTTTGGTTATCGACTATTGAAGCATTTTCCTATCCTATAATTTACAAGAAGGAACAAACAGTTAGATATGGGGAACTCTTGGATGAAAAGGGTGAATTTAAATCAATCCAAAACTTAGAGGAACAAGGTATAAGGATGAATTGGTTTTCATATGCGTAAATACATTCAAGGTATGATGAAGATTCTAAAACGGAGGGATTCTATGATAAGCAGACTGATTTAGGTAAGATCTTGATGGGTACTAATGAGAAGGTGATTAAAAAATTATATGGTTATTTACTGGGAATGAAATTAGAGGAAGAACAAGTCAAAGAAACTATGATTGTTTGGGGGAAGAATTTTGGATATGGGATTGATCTAGAGAAATGGCAGAAATTGTGGTCTCAAAATTATAAAATGACAATGTCAACAGCATATAAAGAAAACTTGTATAAGATGTTTTACAGGTGGCACTTTCCCCCGACAAGAATAGCAAGAATGTTTAAGAACAAATCTGAAGAATGCTGGAAATGTCATCAGATACCCGGCACGTATTACCATATGTGGTGGATTTGTGAGGACGCTAGAAAATATTGGACTATAATTCGCATGTGGTTGGAAAAAATGACAAAGAAACACATAGACTTGAAACCAGAGATCTTTTTATTGGGAATCTTACCTGATACATATAGTAAAGATTTGAAATACCTGATTGTAAATGTATTAACAGCGGCTAGAATTGTATTTGCTAAAAATTGGAACAATGAGAAAATACCATTACAGGAAGAAATTATTAAGAAAATATTGGAATGTGCTGAGATGAGTAGATTGACATTTGAAATTAGAGGGCAAGAGGATAAACAATTTTATGAAATTTGGGATCTTTTTTTATCAATGGCTAGATGATAAAATACGATAATAGAATATTTAGAATGCTAGACAGTGAGGAATATCTTTATTTTACTATTTTGCTATTATTTTGTTGTTTGACATTATATTTATAAAGGGTTTTTTAGGATTGATTTGGTATGATTATATGATTTGTTACAGAATAAACTGGTTCAAGTATTGTTAGCTCATAAAGCATGAATGATAAAAAGTATAGTCAAAAACTTTTTTTTTTTTTTTAGTTTGGATTGACAATATGAGTTGTTATGTAACATAATTGCAATTGAGACTACAGAATGAATGCACAAAAATGATGAACCAACTGACACACTAGATGTACATATGAGAGTTGATGTTTTAATGTTTTGTTTGTCTTGTTTGTTTGTAGAAAATTAATAAAATCTTTTTTTTTAAAAAAAGAAGCCTTTTCGCTAAACACCTCTCTTAAGTCCCAATATTCCTTTGGGATTTTCTCCTCCCCCTCCAAGTTCTCGGCACCTGTAGAGGCTGACTCAACCGGGTTCTGAAGCTTCGGATGGGATTGCTCCTCCCCTTCAGGCCGCTGATTGGTACAAATCCATAACCACCCTTTCCTCCAGTTCACATGGGGCTTCCACTTGCGGAGCCAGGGCAGCCCCAATATTAATGGATGCTCCATCCCAGGGGCCACAATAAAGCACAGGCTTCCCATGGACATCTCTAGGGGTTCCATTATGAAACGTGCAGGGCAACTTCCCGACACTGATCCATCCAGTTGGCAAAAGGATACGGGTGGCTCTAAGGTTCTCAGTCTGATGCCCATCTCCTTAACTACTTTCATGCTGATTATGCACCTCATGCACCCAGAGTCTAGTAAGGCTAACATCTCTCCTTCAGTCCCTGAAGTAAGCACCTTAATTTTATTGGGAAGGTCATGGGGCCCTTGTCAGGACTTACTGGATGTTGTCTTCCGAGTCAGTTTCACTCTCTTCAAGGAAGGTCAGAGGTCCCAGCTCCTCTCCTGCTGGAAGAGCAACCTCTACAACCTTCCCCGTCTTTAACATGGTTTTGTGAGGCTTGGCTGGGGGGTTTTCAGGCCTCCTCCATGCCCTCTTCACTCCCTTTGGATCCAGCTTGACCCTGCAATCCACAATCCGGTGGCTCTCCTTCCCACATCGAAAACAGGTGGTGGATTTGGGTCTTGCCATCACTCCTCCCTTCCAAGGCTTTGGGGCCTCTCAGAGACACGGGGGGGGGAGGCGGTTTGCTCCATGCAGAACCTCCTCTGCGTCTGCTTCGGGTCAGATCTATTTCCACTTCTTTTGCCAGCAAATACCACAGTTGCAGATCATAGGGATCCCTTCTGAAGATGCACATGTGGTATATATCTTCATTTAAGCCATCTTTGTAGGCTTCTATCAGGGCCCCCTGGGACCAGCCTCGGATGTGGCATGCCAGCTGTCTGAACTCTTGGGTGTAGTCAGCAACTGACCTCCCCCCTTGATTTATGGTTTTCATTCTGATCCTAGCCTTCCTCTCTGCTAGAGAGTCCTCAAACCTTCTCCTCAATGCAGTCATGAAAACATTGAGATTCCACAGTTGGGGGGAGTTGTCATTATACAAAGTCACCATCCACTCTGCCGCGATCCCCTCCAGGACCCTGGTAACACATCTCACCTTGGCTGCTTCAGAAGTGAATTCTCTCTCATATTCTTCCATATAGCTCCAAACTTGTGCCAGGAAGAAGCCCAAATCCTTGGGATTTCCCCCAAATTTCACTTCCAATGGAGGCAGGCTGAGGGCTATGTGTCTTCCAGGGATTACACCTCCCGCTGGGGGCCCCAGGGCTGCAGCCAGCTGCTGCGCTGGCGTAGGCTGAGCTAGGGGGTTGGGGGCAGCCTGGCTTCCCCTGGCTGAACTTACTCCCCCTTCCCCCTCATACCTTGGAGCGATGCGAGGCTTCTCAAAAGCATCATTGAGGAGCTGTCTGGCTTGATCCAGCATGCATTCCCTCTCTTCCCTGTCTTGCCACAGCTGCTCTCTTGCATGTCTTTGGGTTACGTTGACTCCAGGAGGGGGGAGGTCTTCGGGATCCCTCCATCCAACACCCAACGACCACCTGGGCCTCTCAGCTGGAACTTCCTCCAGAAGGTCGGCTAGCAGATCGGCAGCTGGCACCTCCGGTAGCAGCATCGACTGCCCACCCACACCTCCCTTGTCGTCTTCTTCACTAGCTGGAGATGACATGATGTGAAACCCCCTTGGAAGAAAAGTTGATATTTTCTCTGGGTGGGCTAATGGGAAGATTCAGAATAACGTCAGTGTGTGCTCCATTCAAAATCCAAGAAAGAAATACTCAGACTCCATAGGTTCGAGCAAAGTTTTCCTTTTACTGGAAATCAAAGTGGAAGCTACAGGTTGAATTCTGAATCTAAAGGATTTGGCACGCAGATCACATATACAAAGGAATGGAATTGTTCCCACCCCCCAAAGTCCAAATGACTCTTCCAATTAAAAGTTCTGAATATGATCATGTGGGCATCTTCAGGTGGTGATGAGGCCTCTGTCCGTTGACCTTGAAACTTCACAGCTGCTCAAAGGATAGAAAAACTAGGCAAGGAAATAGAAACTTAAATAAAGGAATTTATACTCCCCCTCCTCCTTTCCATTTACAGCATAGGAATCTAACACCTCCAGCTTTCTTCCCTTCCAATTCCCCCCTCCCCCCGTTGCTAATGACAGCCGAAAGTTGGAGCAGTAAGGAAGATTCAAAACAAGAAAGATGCAAAGAAGCAAAGCAGCACATAAGATGTAGAAGGGATCATCTTGAAGGCTGACAGAAGCCTTTAAAAAACAGAATGTTGGAAAAGCACCAGGTCCAGATGGATTGCTAGAGGAATTTTAGAAGACTTTCCAGGAAATACTGAATCTTCAACTAATAAAAGTCATGAATGAAGTTATGTCAAAGAAGAGAATACCCAACACATGGTCAGAAGCATATATTACACTTATACCGAAGGGAGACACAGACCCACAGCAAGTGAAAAATTATGGACCTATATCCCGATTAAATTCAGACTATAAAATTTTTGTTTCAATCTTGGCAGAAAGACTGAAAAGATACTTAAATAATTTTATTCACGCTGATCAAAATGGATTTCTGCCAAAGAGACAAATCAAAGACAATGTGAGAATAATTCTGGATGCTTTGGAATACTATAAGGCACATCCTGAAAAGCAAATGGCCTTGATGTTTTTAAATGCACAAAAAGCCTTTGATAATGCGAGCTGGTGATTCATGTTATTGCAATTGGTACAAATGGGCTTTGGTAAAAAATTTATTCAAGCCATTGAAACAATATATCAAAAACAAACTGCAAAGTTTATGCTAAATGGAGAATTGACAGAATCCATAGATATAAGAAAAGGGACTAGACAAGGTTGTCCACTGTCGCCTATGCTGTTTGTGTTAACATTGGAAGTGTTGAATAGGAATATTAGAGAAGAAAAAGAAATAAAAGGAATAGAAATAAAAAAGGAAGAGTATAAATTGCAAGCCTTTGCAGATGACCTGGTATTTATATGAGAGGACCCATTGGAAACAGCACCTAAATTAATAGAAAAGATAGAAAAATATGGAAAAGTAGCAGGTTTGAAAATAAATAAAGATAAAACAAAGATATTAACAAAACATGCTAGCAGGACAAAAGAAAGTTGGAAGAAGTTTTAGAAATACAGGTCACAAATAAGGTTAAGTATTTAGGGATATATATTACATCAAGATGTAGCACATTGAAGGAGGATAATTATTTTAAACTCAAACAACAGATTGGAACAGATTTGACAAAATGGGAAAACTTACAATTATCATTGATTCAGAGAATATTTACAATTAAGACGAATGTATTGTCTAGAATTTTATACTTATTCCAAACAATTCTAATTCGATTAGGGAAAGAGTTTTTCGAAGACTTAAATAAAATTGTGTTGAAATACATCTGGTAAGAAAGCGAGAATAAAACTTAAACTGTTACAAGATGCAAGAACAAGAGGAGGGTTTGCCTTGCCCAACTGGCAATTATATTATCAGGCATCAAGTTTGATGCGGGTAAAGAAATGGATAATGTTAAGGAATAATAGATTATTGACTTTAGAAGGCCATGACTTGCTGCTGGGATGGCATGCTTTCCTCTGGTATAAGGGAACTAAAAGACAGGGGGTATTTTAGAAGACATTACATTTGAGAGGCATTGTTTTTAAACTGGGAGAAGATAAGAAGACAATATTATTTAAAGATTCCATTATGGATATCTACCATTGAAGCTTTTTCTTATCCAATAATATATAAAAAAAGAACAGTTAGATATGATGAAATACTGAATGAAAAGGATGAACTGAAATCTATGCAAGCGTTGGAAGAACAAGGTGTAAAAATGAATTGGTTTTCATATTTGCAAATACAATCTTGATTTTATAAAGATTTTAAAACAGAAGGTGTCTATGATAAGTTGACTGATTTAGATAAAATTCTGATGGGCACTGATGAAAAGATAATTAAATTTTTTATGGACATTTATTAGAATTGGAGGAAGAACAAGTTAAAGAAATGATGATTGCTTGGGGGAAAAATTTTGGATATGGGATTGATTTTGAGAAAATTGTGGTCTCAAAATTATAAAATGACAATGTCAACTGCATATAAAGAAAATTTGTATAAGATGTTTCACAGGTGGCATCTACCCTCGACGAGAATTGCGAGAATGTTTAAGAACAAATTAGAAAAATGTTGGAAATGTCATCAGATACCTAGTTCATATTACCATATGTGGTGGACATGTTCAGACGCAAATATTGGACTAAAATCCACACATGGTTGGAAAAAATGATAAAATGATATAGACTTGAAACCAGAGATCTTTTTATTGGGAGTCATACCAGACATATACAATAAAGAATTGAAATATTTGATTGTAAATGTCTTAACAGCAGCAAGAATTGTATTTGTGAAGAAGTGGAAAAATGAAAAAAAAATCGATGCAGGAGGAAGTTACTAAAAAAATTATGGACTGTGCTGAAATGAGTAAATTGACATTTGAAATTAGAGAACAAGATAAAGCTAAACAATTGTATATGATATGGGATTTGTTTTATCAATGGTTGGACAAAAAGACATGATAATGTAATAGACTAGGAAATTTTGTAATAGAAGTTTAATAGATCGATAAAAAATATATTACAGATATATATAACCATTGGATGAAAGTATAATATAAATTTTACAATAAAATTTGGAATATCTCATATAAAATGATGGAATAAATAGTTTAGTCATGGATGATTAATAACTGATAAATAGATAAACATGTTAGTTTGACAATGTGAGAATTTATATAAACCGTGAGCAATGACTATGAAAGGACAGCACAAAAGATTTGTAACCAACAGACACACTGTATGTATGTAAAATGGAAGATGGTTTTATGTTTTTATGTTTTGTTTGTATATGTTTGTCTTAAAAAATAAAAAAATTACAAAAAAAAAAAGACCTCCAGGGTCGCTCTGGGTTTCCTCCACTAGAAACACGGGCCCCCCAACTCAGTGGGGCTTCCCAGGCCTGGGTCTCATAGGGGACATGGAGGGATACCCGGGTTCCATCCATTGAGTCAGCCTCCAAGGCCTGATAAAAAAATTAAATCAGTTGGTCCCGGTGTTGTAGTGTTGAGGAAATTAAGAGAGGCATCTTATTTCCCTTTCTGTGGCCTTGTATAATTTTACTTCTTTATATCCTGCTTTTATTATTTTTACAAATATTTT
>JAUCBL010000541.1:5000-7500 GCA_033807585.1 Hydrophis major
TCTCTTTCTATCTATCTATCTTTCTATCTATCTATCTATCTATCTATCTATCTATCTATCTATCTATGCATCAATCTATGCATCAATCTATCTATCTATCTTTCTATCTCTCTCTCTCTCTTTCTATCTATCTCTATCTATCTATATCTATTATAGAATAGAATAGAATAGAATAGAATACCTTTATTGTCACTATCCACGTGTACAATTTGCATCATACGCATACACAGTGAAATTAAGCGACTCGTCCTTCAGTGCAACATACACACCAGAAATATACATAAATCTCTAAAAAATTATGATAAAAAGAGTAAAAAGAATAAAAGAATAAAAGAATAAAAAATACCCTACTGTGCCTGTCCCAGTAGGAATGATTGCACATGCCCACCAACACAACAACAATAGTGATCATATTGCACAAGATTTGTTCACAATTATTTACAGTGTATCTGGCAGTATTTAAAATCAGTGCATGTGTAAATTCAAGGTAGTTATGGCTTTAGGGAAAAAACTGTTTTTAAGGCGGTTTGTCCTTGACCAGATGCTCCTGTAACGCCTCCCTGAGGGCAACAGGTCAAACAGTCCATAACCAGGATGAGAACTGTCTTTTATGATGTTCACAGCTCTACTAAGACAGCGGGAGGAATAAATGTCCGACAGGGAGGGAAGAGGGCAGCCGATGATCTTCTGAGCTGCTTTGACTACCCTCTGTAATCTCTTCCTGTCTGCCATGGTGCAGTTGCCATACCACACTGTGATGCAGTATGTCAACAGACTTTCAATGGACGCACGGTAGAAGGTAATCAGCAGGTTAGAGTCCAGGTTGTGCTTCCTGAGCACCCGCAGGAAATGGAGTCTCTGCTGGGCCTTCTTAATGACCGCCGTGGTATTTTCCGTCCAAGAGATTTTATCAGCAATGATGACACCCAGAAACCGGAAGGTGTGGATCCTCTCCACCTGCTCTCCATCGATGTAAAGGGGAGCCAAATCGGTGTTATGCCTCCTAAAATCCACAATGAGTTCCTTAGTTTTCTTGGTGTTCAGAACTAAGTTGTTGTCCGAACACCAAGCTGTTAACATCAGGACCTCCTTCCTGTAAGCTGCCTCATCTCCCTTCGAAATGAGTCCAACCACTGTGGTGTCATCAGCAAACTTCACAATGAGGTTGCTGTCGTGCTGTGGACTACAGTCGTGGGTGTAGAGGCAGTACAGGAGTGGGCTCAGCACGCAGCCCTGTGGGGAGCCAGTGCTGAGTGTACAAGTGGAAGAGAGGTGGGGGCCAAGCCTCACAGTCTGGGGCCGATCGCTTTGGAAGTCTTTTATCCAGGCACATGTAGGGGAAGGCAGACCTAATATGTCCAGTTTTTTAACCAGTATTCCTGGGATAATTGTGTTAAAGGCAGAGCTGTAGTCCACAAAGAGCATCCGGACATAGCTCTGCTGCTGCTCCAGGTGGCTCAGCGCAGCGTGCAGAGCTATGGCTATAGCGTCCTCTGTAGACCGGTTTGTACGGTAGGCAAACTGGTGAGGGTCGAAATCCAGGGGGAGATGATTGATGATGTGCCGGAGCACCAGCCTCTCAAAGCACTTCATAACTACAGGAGTAAGCGCCACTGGACGATAGTCATTGAGGCTGGAGATGGGGGATTTCTTCGGCACAGGGATAATTATAGCAGATTTCAGACAAGATGGTATAACTGCCTGGGCCAAGGAGAGGTTAAAGATGTCTTTGAAGATGGAAGCAAGCTGGGGAGCACATGCCTTGAGCACCTTGCCAGGAACTCCGTCTGGACCGGCTGCCTTCCTGGGATTCACCGCACGGAGCACCCGTCTGACGTCATCCTCCGTCACAGAAAGTGTACTGGGTGGAATAGTGGAGCTGGGTATAGTTGAAGGTGGGAATAGGGCTGGTACAGCTTTATGATGTTGAGGGACTTCAAAACGAGCAAAGAAGTTATCTTCTATCTATCTATCTATCTATCTATCTATCTATCTATCTATCTATCTCTATCTCTATCTATTATATCTATATCTAATCTATATCTATCTATCTGTCATCTCTCTCTCTCTCTCTCTCTCTCTCTCTATCTATCATCTCTCTCTCTCTCTCTTTCTATCTATCTCTATCTATCTATCTATCATCTCTCTCACTCTCTCTCTCTTTCTATCAATCTATCTCTATCTATCTATCAGTCTATGCATCTATCTATCTATATCTCTCTCTTTCTATCTGTCTATCTCTATCTATCTATCTATCTATATCTATATCTAATCTATATCTATCTATCTATCTATCTATCTATCTGTCATTCTCTCTCTCTCTCTCTCTATCTTTCTATCTATCCTCTCTCTTTCTCTCTCTCTCATCTAGTTATCTATCTATCATCTCTCTCTCTCTCTCTCTTTCTATCTCTATCTATCTATCTATCTATCATCTCTCTCTCTCTCTCTCTTTCTATCTATCTATATCTATCTATATATCTATATCTATATCTATTAT
>JAUCBL010000541.1:32500-37500 GCA_033807585.1 Hydrophis major
AATCCTGGCCGCTGTTAATACATTTACAATCAGGTATTTCAAATCTTTACTATATATATCAGGTAAAATTCCCAATAAGAAGATCTCTGGTTTCAAATCTATATGTTTCTTTGTCATTTTTTCCAACCACATGCGAATTATAGTCCAATATTTTCTAGCATCCTCACAAGTCCACCACATATGGTAATACGAGCCGGGTATCTGATGACATTTCCAACATTTTTCAGATTTGTTCTTAAACATTCTTGCTATTCTTGTCGGAGGAAAGTGCCACCTGTAAAACATCTTATACAAGTTTTCTTTATATGCTGTTGACATTGTCATTTTATAATTTTGAGACCACAATTTCTGCCATTTCTCCAAATCAATCCCATATCCAAAATTCTTCCCCCAAACAATCATAGTTTCTTTAACTTGTTCTTCCTCTAATTTCATTCCCAGTAAATAACCATATAATTTTTTAATCACCTTCTCATCAGTACCCATCAAGATCTTGTCTAAATCAGTCTGTTTATCATAAAATCCCTCCGTTTTAGAATCTTCATCATACCTTGAGTGTATTTGTGCATATGAAAACCAATTCATCCTTATACCTTGTTCTTCTAAGTTTTGGATCGATTTAAGTTCACCCTTTTCATCCAAAAGTTCCCCATATCTAACTGTTTGTTCCTTCTTGTAAATTATAGGATAGGAAAATGCTTCAATGGTCGATAACCAAACTGGAATTTTCAAATAACATTGTCTTTTTATCTTCTCCCAATTTAACCACAAAGACTCCCGTACATAATGTCTTCTAAAATAACCCTGTGTTTTAGTTCCCTTATACCATAAAAAAGCATGCCAACCCAACAGCAAGTCATGCCCTTCTAGTGTCAACAACCTATGTTTCCTTAATGTTATCCATTCTTTGACCCACATCAAACTTGCAGCTTGATAATACAATTCCCAATTAGGCAGACCAAAACCTCCTCTAATTCTAGCATCTTGCAAAAGCTTTAACTTTATTCTCGCTTTTTTACCTTGCCATATAAACTTCAACATAATTTTATTTAGATCTTCAAAATAGTCTTTTCCAAGCCTAATTGGTATTGTTTGAAACAAAAATAAAATTCTAGGTAAGATATTCATCTTAATTGTTGAAATTCTCCCTATTAATGACAATTGCAAGTTTTCCCACTTCTTCAAATCTGTAGTTATCTGTTGTTTAAGTTTAATATAATTATTCTCCTTTAATGTGCTACATCTTGTTGTCAAATATATCCCCAAATACTTAACCTTATTTGTAACTTGAATTTTCAAAAGATCTGCCAATTCTTCTCTCTGTCTCAATAACATATTCTTTGTCAAAATCTTTGTTTTATCTTTGTTTATTTTCAAACCAGCCACCTCTCCATATGACTCTATCCTTTCCAGTAACTTTGGAGCTGTTTCAATCGGATCTTCCAAAATAAAAGCTAAATCATCAGCAAAAGCTTGTAGCTTAAATTCTTCCTTCTTAATTTTCATTCCTTTTATGCTTTTATCATCCCTAATATTTCTATTCAAGACTTCCAAGGTCAACACAAATAGCAAAGGAGATAGGGGGCATCCTTGTCTTGTGCCTTTCCTTATATTAATAAAATCTGTAAGTTCCCCCTCCATCATTACCCTTGCTGTCTGTTTATTGTATATAGCTTCTATTGCTTGAATAAATTTTTTAGCAAAACCCATCTGCTCCAATAATAATAACATAAATCTCCAGTTGACGTTGTCAAATGCTTTTTGAGCATCTAGGAATATCAAAGCCATTTGCTTTTCAGGATGAGCCTCATAATATTCCAAAGTGTCCAAGATTACTCTCATATTGTCTCTAATTTGTCTCTTTGGCAGAAATCCATTTTGATCTGAGTGAATAAAATTATTTAAATATTTTTTAAGTCTTTCTGCTAAAATTGAAGCAAAAATTTTATAGTCTGCATTCAATAAAGAAATAGGTCTATAATTCTTAATTTGCAATGGGTCAGTCTCTTCCTTTGGTATAAGTGTGATATAGGCCTCTGACCATGTTTTAGGTATCATCTTTTTTAACATAACTTCATTCATAACTTCTAACAATGGGATGCTCAATAATTCTTGAAATGTTTTATAAAATTCTACTGGAAGCCCATCTGGGCCCGGAGCTTTCCCATTATTTTGTCTCTTAAATGCTTCATTTAGTTCCATCATTGTTATATTGCTTTCTAGCATTTCTTCAGTCTCTTTAGGTATCTTTGGTAAATTAGCTTCCTGTAAATACTGTTTGACTTTTCCTTCATCAATATTCTCTTGTTTATATAATTGCCCATAAAAATCTCGGATAATTTCTTTTTTCTCCTTGTTCCCATAACAAACTTGGCCTTGTTCATCTATTAACTTCAATATTTTTCTTGATTCCTTCTCTTTTCTCAATTTATATGCTAGCCATCTACCTGGTTTATTTGCATCTTCAAAATAATTCTGTTTAGAGTTTCTAATTTTCTGTGCCAATTCTTCTTTCTCTATTAATTCCATTTTATGTTTGATTACATCCAGCTTCAATTTAATATCCTTTTTCTGTGGCATTTTCTGTAATTCTTTTTCAAGAGTTTTATACTCATTTTCCAAGGCCTTAGAAGCTTGCCTTTTCCTAATATTCTTTTTTCTTGTATAATCTATTATCAAACCTCTAGCGTATGCCTTCATAGTGTCCCACACATTTTGCGTTGAAGTATCTTCTTTTTTATTTTCTCTAAAGAAAAAAGCCAATTCCTTCTCCATCCATTGTGTAAAATCTTTCTCCTTTAAAATAGTATTATTTAATGTCCATCTCGATCTTTTTTTTTGTCCCTTCCATTTAATTGTCATTGGGCTATGATCTGCCCAGGTACTTGTTTCAATGCTTGTTTCTTTAATATTAGATATTAGTTCTGTTGAGATCCAAATCATATCTAATCTGGACCATGATAAATGTCTATTTGAATAAAAAGTATATTGTTTAGCTTTAACGTTTCTTTCTCTCCAAATATCTTTTAAAGTTAATTCATCTGTCATTTTAAAAAAAGACCTTGGGAGAACCTTTCTATTTTGCTTTGTTGTTGTTGCTATATAGTCCAGTTTATTGTCCACAATTCCATTAAAATCTCCCATCATAATTATATTAACATAGTCCAGTCCAATTATTTTCATGTGCAGTTTTTTATAAAACTCTTCTTGTTTATCATTCGGAGCATAAATTGCAATCAAGAGTATTTTTATATTATTATCCATTATTTCTACCATTAATACTCTTCCATCATCATCCGAGTAAATCAATTTTGCTGGAATAGCCTCTTTAATGTATAAAACCACACCTCTTTTCTTACATTGGGTCAAAGAGGTAAATGTTTTCCCTAATTTTGGCTGTAATAACAATTGTTCATGTTGTTTTTTAATGTGAACTTCTTGTAAACAAATTATATCAAATTTTAATTTCTCTAATTTATGAAAAGTTTTCCTTCTTTTAACAGCTGAATTAAGTCCGTTTATATTCATTGTAATCAGTTTTTTTTCCTCCATGATTATGCTTTATATTTAGGTCTAACAGCTCTCGTGGATCTCACTTCACGCTGTTCTTTACTATCAATCTGTCCCCCTATTGCTCCTTTCTCTTTTTCAGTCTCCAGTTGTTCATCTTGAAACTCAATTAATGAAACCTCTTTCTCTGCTTCCTCTTTTCTTCCTCCAAAAAATTCTGCATGAAAAAGTTCTGCTTTCTCAATTGAGTCAATTCTATGTCTCTGCTCTTGCCACGTAAACATTAATCCTTCTGGAATCAGCCATCTATAATTCACTTCGTTTTCCAATAGTATTTTGGTCAGAAATCGATATTCTCTTCTCATCTCTCTCACTCTTCTAGGTATTTGTTTTAAAACCACAACCTCTTTACCCTTGTATTTCAGTGTTTTCTCTCTTGCTACTTGTAATATTTGCGTTTTAATGGATTTTTTGGTAAATCTAATATGGACTTCCCTGGGTAATTTATTTCTCATCGCATATCTTGTATAGACTCGATATATCTCATCTATTCCATCCATCATCTTTTCCTCTGTAATTTCCAAAGCATCTGCCAAAATTTCTATCATTACCACTGCCAAATTTTCTCCTTTTTCCTCCTCTATATTTTGAAATCTAAGGTAAAATTCTGACCTTTCCATCTCCCACCTCAACATCCCACCTTTTTCTTGTTCAACCGCTGTTAATCTGCTATCAATATTTCCAATCTTCTTCTCTCTTTGTTTTCCTTCTTCCTCAATTTTTTGGAATCTCTCCTCATACTTAACCATCATTTGTTTAATATTTTCCACTTTTTCATCAGTCTTCTCTATTCTTTGTTCAATATTTTCTGTTCTTTGTTCAATATTTTCTATTCTTTGTTCAATATTTTCTGTTCTTTGTTCAATATTTCCTGTTCTTTGTTCAATAATATCTGATTTTATCTTAAGTTCTTGAATTCCTTGCATAATCATCTGTAACTGTAAAGTTATTTTTTCTTGTTCCTTATCTTGCTTCAACATTGTCTGAATTAAACGTTGTCCTCCAGCTGGTGGGGAAGCAGAGGTAGAAGCAGCAATGCTAGATGGTATTGATTTCTTGCTCATTTCAATGTTTCCAAAACTTCAAATTCTTCTTAACTTTTAACCCAACTGGTAGAGCAGCCAATTATAATCCAAAATGGAAAACTCCAATAGTAAAAAACACGAAACCAAAGAAGAAACAGAAAAAAAGGAAGAAGAAAGATCTTCAGGTTCTTCTAGACCCTAATCCAATTACGAAATAGTCCACCATAAAAAAGGAAAAAATAGAAAGGAAAAAACCAACAAATCCAAAAGATAATAATATTAATTAAGAGCAAAAGAAAAAGGAAAAAGCAAAAAGAGAAAAAACAAAAACAAAAAACAAAAAGTTCCTTCAGGATCTTCACACCTTAATCCAATTAAAAAATCTCAATAATCCAAAAAATAATC
>JAUCBL010000543.1:0-51704 GCA_033807585.1 Hydrophis major
TCTCAAAATTGAAGATAAAGCTCAGTTTAACAACAATGCATAACTTTTGAAGGAGAGCTCGGATTTCAAAATTAAGTTGATTTTCGTGTTCTACGGCATGCGAACCATTAAATGTATACATGATATTCGGTTGCTTGCTTTTCCTAAGAAGTTATCGCAAGTTATATCTCAAAATTGAAGATAAAGCTCAGTTTAACAACAATGCATAACTTTTGAAGGAGAGCTCGGATTTCAAAATTAAGTTGATTTTCGTGTTCTACGGCATGCGAACCATTAAATGTATACATGATATTCGGTTGCTTGCTTTTCCTAAGAAGTTATCGCAAGTTATATCTCAAAATTGAAGATAAAGCTCAGTTTAACAACAATGCATAACTTTTGAAGGAGAGCTCGGATTTCAAAATTAAGTTGATTTTCGTGTTCTACGGCATGCGAACCATTAAATGTATACATGATATTCGGTTGCTTGCTTTTCCTAAGAAGTTATCGCAAGTTATATCTCAAAATTGAAGATAAAGCTCAGTTTAACAACAATGCATAACTTTTGAAGGAGAGCTCGGATTTCAAAATTAAGTTGATTTTCGTGTTCTACGGCATGCGAACCATTAAATGTATACATGATATTCGGTTGCTTGCTTTTCCTAAGAAGTTATCGCAAGTTATATCTCAAAATTGAAGATAAAGCTCAGTTTAACAACAATGCATAACTTTTGAAGGAGAGCTCGGATTTCAAAATTAAGTTGATTTTCGTGTTCTACGGCATGCGAACCATTAAATGTATACATGATATTCGGTTGCTTGCTTTTCCTAAGAAGTTATCGCAAGTTATATCTCAAAATTGAAGATAAAGCTCAGTTTAACAACAATGCATAACTTTTGAAGGAGAGCTCGGATTTCAAAATTAAGTTGATTTTCGTGTTCTACGGCATGCGAACCATTAAATGTATACATGATATTCGGTTGCTTGCTTTTCCTAAGAAGTTATCGCAAGTTATATCTCAAAATTGAAGATAAAGCTCAGTTTAACAACAATGCATAACTTTTGAAGGAGAGCTCGGATTTCAAAATTAAGTTGATTTTCGTGTTCTACGGCATGCGAACCATTAAATGTATACATGATATTCGGTTGCTTGCTTTTCCTAAGAAGTTATCGCAAGTTATATCTCAAAATTGAAGATAAAGCTCAGTTTAACAACAATGCATAACTTTTGAAGGAGAGCTCGGATTTCAAAATTAAGTTGATTTTCGTGTTCTACGGCATGCGAACCATTAAATGTATACATGATATTCGGTTGCTTGCTTTTCCTAAGAAGTTATCGCAAGTTATATCTCAAAATTGAAGATAAAGCTCAGTTTAACAACAATGCATAACTTTTGAAGGAGAGCTCGGATTTCAAAATTAAGTTGATTTTCGTGTTCTACGGCATGCGAACCATTAAATGTATACATGATATTCGGTTGCTTGCTTTTCCTAAGAAGTTATCGCAAGTTATATCTCAAAATTGAAGATAAAGCTCAGTTTAACAACAATGCATAACTTTTGAAGGAGAGCTCGGATTTCAAAATTAAGTTGATTTTCGTGTTCTACGGCATGCGAACCATTAAATGTATACATGATATTCGGTTGCTTGCTTTTCCTAAGAAGTTATCGCAAGTTATATCTCAAAATTGAAGATAAAGCTCAGTTTAACAACAATGCATAACTTTTGAAGGAGAGCTCGGATTTCAAAATTAAGTTGATTTTCGTGTTCTACGGCATGCGAACCATTAAATGTATACATGATATTCGGTTGCTTGCTTTTCCTAAGAAGTTATCGCAAGTTATATCTCAAAATTGAAGATAAAGCTCAGTTTAACAACAATGCATAACTTTTGAAGGAGAGCTCGGATTTCAAAATTAAGTTGATTTTCGTGTTCTACGGCATGCGAACCATTAAATGTATACATGATATTCGGTTGCTTGCTTTTCCTAAGAAGTTATCGCAAGTTATATCTCAAAATTGAAGATAAAGCTCAGTTTAACAACAATGCATAACTTTTGAAGGAGAGCTCGGATTTCAAAATTAAGTTGATTTTCGTGTTCTACGGCATGCGAACCATTAAATGTATACATGATATTCGGTTGCTTGCTTTTCCTAAGAAGTTATCGCAAGTTATATCTCAAAATTGAAGATAAAGCTCAGTTTAACAACAATGCATAACTTTTGAAGGAGAGCTCGGATTTCAAAATTAAGTTGATTTTCGTGTTCTACGGCATGCGAACCATTAAATGTATACATGATATTCGGTTGCTTGCTTTTCCTAAGAAGTTATCGCAAGTTATATCTCAAAATTGAAGATAAAGCTCAGTTTAACAACAATGCATAACTTTTGAAGGAGAGCTCGGATTTCAAAATTAAGTTGATTTTCGTGTTCTACGGCATGCGAACCATTAAATGTATACATGATATTCGGTTGCTTGCTTTTCCTAAGAAGTTATCGCAAGTTATATCTCAAAATTGAAGATAAAGCTCAGTTTAACAACAATGCATAACTTTTGAAGGAGAGCTCGGATTTCAAAATTAAGTTGATTTTCGTGTTCTACGGCATGCGAACCATTAAATGTATACATGATATTCGGTTGCTTGCTTTTCCTAAGAAGTTATCGCAAGTTATATCTCAAAATTGAAGATAAAGCTCAGTTTAACAACAATGCATAACTTTTGAAGGAGAGCTCGGATTTCAAAATTAAGTTGATTTTCGTGTTCTACGGCATGCGAACCATTAAATGTATACATGATATTCGGTTGCTTGCTTTTCCTAAGAAGTTATCGCAAGTTATATCTCAAAATTGAAGATAAAGCTCAGTTTAACAACAATGCATAACTTTTGAAGGAGAGCTCGGATTTCAAAATTAAGTTGATTTTCGTGTTCTACGGCATGCGAACCATTAAATGTATACATGATATTCGGTTGCTTGCTTTTCCTAAGAAGTTATCGCAAGTTATATCTCAAAATTGAAGATAAAGCTCAGTTTAACAACAATGCATAACTTTTGAAGGAGAGCTCGGATTTCAAAATTAAGTTGATTTTCGTGTTCTACGGCATGCGAACCATTAAATGTATACATGATATTCGGTTGCTTGCTTTTCCTAAGAAGTTATCGCAAGTTATATCTCAAAATTGAAGATAAAGCTCAGTTTAACAACAATGCATAACTTTTGAAGGAGAGCTCGGATTTCAAAATTAAGTTGATTTTCGTGTTCTACGGCATGCGAACCATTAAATGTATACATGATATTCGGTTGCTTGCTTTTCCTAAGAAGTTATCGCAAGTTATATCTCAAAATTGAAGATAAAGCTCAGTTTAACAACAATGCATAACTTTTGAAGGAGAGCTCGGATTTCAAAATTAAGTTGATTTTCGTGTTCTACGGCATGCGAACCATTAAATGTATACATGATATTCGGTTGCTTGCTTTTCCTAAGAAGTTATCGCAAGTTATATCTCAAAATTGAAGATAAAGCTCAGTTTAACAACAATGCATAACTTTTGAAGGAGAGCTCGGATTTCAAAATTAAGTTGATTTTCGTGTTCTACGGCATGCGAACCATTAAATGTATACATGATATTCGGTTGCTTGCTTTTCCTAAGAAGTTATCGCAAGTTATATCTCAAAATTGAAGATAAAGCTCAGTTTAACAACAATGCATAACTTTTGAAGGAGAGCTCGGATTTCAAAATTAAGTTGATTTTCGTGTTCTACGGCATGCGAACCATTAAATGTATACATGATATTCGGTTGCTTGCTTTTCCTAAGAAGTTATCGCAAGTTATATCTCAAAATTGAAGATAAAGCTCAGTTTAACAACAATGCATAACTTTTGAAGGAGAGCTCGGATTTCAAAATTAAGTTGATTTTCGTGTTCTACGGCATGCGAACCATTAAATGTATACATGATATTCGGTTGCTTGCTTTTCCTAAGAAGTTATCGCAAGTTATATCTCAAAATTGAAGATAAAGCTCAGTTTAACAACAATGCATAACTTTTGAAGGAGAGCTCGGATTTCAAAATTAAGTTGATTTTCGTGTTCTACGGCATGCGAACCATTAAATGTATACATGATATTCGGTTGCTTGCTTTTCCTAAGAAGTTATCGCAAGTTATATCTCAAAATTGAAGATAAAGCTCAGTTTAACAACAATGCATAACTTTTGAAGGAGAGCTCGGATTTCAAAATTAAGTTGATTTTCGTGTTCTACGGCATGCGAACCATTAAATGTATACATGATATTCGGTTGCTTGCTTTTCCTAAGAAGTTATCGCAAGTTATATCTCAAAATTGAAGATAAAGCTCAGTTTAACAACAATGCATAACTTTTGAAGGAGAGCTCGGATTTCAAAATTAAGTTGATTTTCGTGTTCTACGGCATGCGAACCATTAAATGTATACATGATATTCGGTTGCTTGCTTTTCCTAAGAAGTTATCGCAAGTTATATCTCAAAATTGAAGATAAAGCTCAGTTTAACAACAATGCATAACTTTTGAAGGAGAGCTCGGATTTCAAAATTAAGTTGATTTTCGTGTTCTACGGCATGCGAACCATTAAATGTATACATGATATTCGGTTGCTTGCTTTTCCTAAGAAGTTATCGCAAGTTATATCTCAAAATTGAAGATAAAGCTCAGTTTAACAACAATGCATAACTTTTGAAGGAGAGCTCGGATTTCAAAATTAAGTTGATTTTCGTGTTCTACGGCATGCGAACCATTAAATGTATACATGATATTCGGTTGCTTGCTTTTCCTAAGAAGTTATCGCAAGTTATATCTCAAAATTGAAGATAAAGCTCAGTTTAACAACAATGCATAACTTTTGAAGGAGAGCTCGGATTTCAAAATTAAGTTGATTTTCGTGTTCTACGGCATGCGAACCATTAAATGTATACATGATATTCGGTTGCTTGCTTTTCCTAAGAAGTTATCGCAAGTTATATCTCAAAATTGAAGATAAAGCTCAGTTTAACAACAATGCATAACTTTTGAAGGAGAGCTCGGATTTCAAAATTAAGTTGATTTTCGTGTTCTACGGCATGCGAACCATTAAATGTATACATGATATTCGGTTGCTTGCTTTTCCTAAGAAGTTATCGCAAGTTATATCTCAAAATTGAAGATAAAGCTCAGTTTAACAACAATGCATAACTTTTGAAGGAGAGCTCGGATTTCAAAATTAAGTTGATTTTCGTGTTCTACGGCATGCGAACCATTAAATGTATACATGATATTCGGTTGCTTGCTTTTCCTAAGAAGTTATCGCAAGTTATATCTCAAAATTGAAGATAAAGCTCAGTTTAACAACAATGCATAACTTTTGAAGGAGAGCTCGGATTTCAAAATTAAGTTGATTTTCGTGTTCTACGGCATGCGAACCATTAAATGTATACATGATATTCGGTTGCTTGCTTTTCCTAAGAAGTTATCGCAAGTTATATCTCAAAATTGAAGATAAAGCTCAGTTTAACAACAATGCATAACTTTTGAAGGAGAGCTCGGATTTCAAAATTAAGTTGATTTTCGTGTTCTACGGCATGCGAACCATTAAATGTATACATGATATTCGGTTGCTTGCTTTTCCTAAGAAGTTATCGCAAGTTATATCTCAAAATTGAAGATAAAGCTCAGTTTAACAACAATGCATAACTTTTGAAGGAGAGCTCGGATTTCAAAATTAAGTTGATTTTCGTGTTCTACGGCATGCGAACCATTAAATGTATACATGATATTCGGTTGCTTGCTTTTCCTAAGAAGTTATCGCAAGTTATATCTCAAAATTGAAGATAAAGCTCAGTTTAACAACAATGCATAACTTTTGAAGGAGAGCTCGGATTTCAAAATTAAGTTGATTTTCGTGTTCTACGGCATGCGAACCATTAAATGTATACATGATATTCGGTTGCTTGCTTTTCCTAAGAAGTTATCGCAAGTTATATCTCAAAATTGAAGATAAAGCTCAGTTTAACAACAATGCATAACTTTTGAAGGAGAGCTCGGATTTCAAAATTAAGTTGATTTTCGTGTTCTACGGCATGCGAACCATTAAATGTATACATGATATTCGGTTGCTTGCTTTTCCTAAGAAGTTATCGCAAGTTATATCTCAAAATTGAAGATAAAGCTCAGTTTAACAACAATGCATAACTTTTGAAGGAGAGCTCGGATTTCAAAATTAAGTTGATTTTCGTGTTCTACGGCATGCGAACCATTAAATGTATACATGATATTCGGTTGCTTGCTTTTCCTAAGAAGTTATCGCAAGTTATATCTCAAAATTGAAGATAAAGCTCAGTTTAACAACAATGCATAACTTTTGAAGGAGAGCTCGGATTTCAAAATTAAGTTGATTTTCGTGTTCTACGGCATGCGAACCATTAAATGTATACATGATATTCGGTTGCTTGCTTTTCCTAAGAAGTTATCGCAAGTTATATCTCAAAATTGAAGATAAAGCTCAGTTTAACAACAATGCATAACTTTTGAAGGAGAGCTCGGATTTCAAAATTAAGTTGATTTTCGTGTTCTACGGCATGCGAACCATTAAATGTATACATGATATTCGGTTGCTTGCTTTTCCTAAGAAGTTATCGCAAGTTATATCTCAAAATTGAAGATAAAGCTCAGTTTAACAACAATGCATAACTTTTGAAGGAGAGCTCGGATTTCAAAATTAAGTTGATTTTCGTGTTCTACGGCATGCGAACCATTAAATGTATACATGATATTCGGTTGCTTGCTTTTCCTAAGAAGTTATCGCAAGTTATATCTCAAAATTGAAGATAAAGCTCAGTTTAACAACAATGCATAACTTTTGAAGGAGAGCTCGGATTTCAAAATTAAGTTGATTTTCGTGTTCTACGGCATGCGAACCATTAAATGTATACATGATATTCGGTTGCTTGCTTTTCCTAAGAAGTTATCGCAAGTTATATCTCAAAATTGAAGATAAAGCTCAGTTTAACAACAATGCATAACTTTTGAAGGAGAGCTCGGATTTCAAAATTAAGTTGATTTTCGTGTTCTACGGCATGCGAACCATTAAATGTATACATGATATTCGGTTGCTTGCTTTTCCTAAGAAGTTATCGCAAGTTATATCTCAAAATTGAAGATAAAGCTCAGTTTAACAACAATGCATAACTTTTGAAGGAGAGCTCGGATTTCAAAATTAAGTTGATTTTCGTGTTCTACGGCATGCGAACCATTAAATGTATACATGATATTCGGTTGCTTGCTTTTCCTAAGAAGTTATCGCAAGTTATATCTCAAAATTGAAGATAAAGCTCAGTTTAACAACAATGCATAACTTTTGAAGGAGAGCTCGGATTTCAAAATTAAGTTGATTTTCGTGTTCTACGGCATGCGAACCATTAAATGTATACATGATATTCGGTTGCTTGCTTTTCCTAAGAAGTTATCGCAAGTTATATCTCAAAATTGAAGATAAAGCTCAGTTTAACAACAATGCATAACTTTTGAAGGAGAGCTCGGATTTCAAAATTAAGTTGATTTTCGTGTTCTACGGCATGCGAACCATTAAATGTATACATGATATTCGGTTGCTTGCTTTTCCTAAGAAGTTATCGCAAGTTATATCTCAAAATTGAAGATAAAGCTCAGTTTAACAACAATGCATAACTTTTGAAGGAGAGCTCGGATTTCAAAATTAAGTTGATTTTCGTGTTTACGGCATGCGAACCATTAAATGTATACATGATATTCGGTTGCTTGCTTTTCCTAAGAAGTTATCGCAAGTTATATCTCAAAATTGAAGATAAAGCTCAGTTTAACAACAATGCATAACTTTTGAAGGAGAGCTCGGATTTCAAAATTAAGTTGATTTTCGTGTTCTACGGCATGCGAACCATTAAATGTATACATGATATTCGGTTGCTTGCTTTTCCTAAGAAGTTATCGCAAGTTATATCTCAAAATTGAAGATAAAGCTCAGTTTAACAACAATGCATAACTTTTGAAGGAGAGCTCGGATTTCAAAATTAAGTTGATTTTCGTGTTCTACGGCATGCGAACCATTAAATGTATACATGATATTCGGTTGCTTGCTTTTCCTAAGAAGTTATCGCAAGTTATATCTCAAAATTGAAGATAAAGCTCAGTTTAACAACAATGCATAACTTTTGAAGGAGAGCTCGGATTTCAAAATTAAGTTGATTTTCGTGTTCTACGGCATGCGAACCATTAAATGTATACATGATATTCGGTTGCTTGCTTTTCCTAAGAAGTTATCGCAAGTTATATCTCAAAATTGAAGATAAAGCTCAGTTTAACAACAATGCATAACTTTTGAAGGAGAGCTCGGATTTCAAAATTAAGTTGATTTTCGTGTTCTACGGCATGCGAACCATTAAATGTATACATGATATTCGGTTGCTTGCTTTTCCTAAGAAGTTATCGCAAGTTATATCTCAAAATTGAAGATAAAGCTCAGTTTAACAACAATGCATAACTTTTGAAGGAGAGCTCGGATTTCAAAATTAAGTTGATTTTCGTGTTCTACGGCATGCGAACCATTAAATGTATACATGATATTCGGTTGCTTGCTTTTCCTAAGAAGTTATCGCAAGTTATATCTCAAAATTGAAGATAAAGCTCAGTTTAACAACAATGCATAACTTTTGAAGGAGAGCTCGGATTTCAAAATTAAGTTGATTTTCGTGTTCTACGGCATGCGAACCATTAAATGTATACATGATATTCGGTTGCTTGCTTTTCCTAAGAAGTTATCGCAAGTTATATCTCAAAATTGAAGATAAAGCTCAGTTTAACAACAATGCATAACTTTTGAAGGAGAGCTCGGATTTCAAAATTAAGTTGATTTTCGTGTTCTACGGCATGCGAACCATTAAATGTATACATGATATTCGGTTGCTTGCTTTTCCTAAGAAGTTATCGCAAGTTATATCTCAAAATTGAAGATAAAGCTCAGTTTAACAACAATGCATAACTTTTGAAGGAGAGCTCGGATTTCAAAATTAAGTTGATTTTCGTGTTCTACGGCATGCGAACCATTAAATGTATACATGATATTCGGTTGCTTGCTTTTCCTAAGAAGTTATCGCAAGTTATATCTCAAAATTGAAGATAAAGCTCAGTTTAACAACAATGCATAACTTTTGAAGGAGAGCTCGGATTTCAAAATTAAGTTGATTTTCGTGTTCTACGGCATGCGAACCATTAAATGTATACATGATATTCGGTTGCTTGCTTTTCCTAAGAAGTTATCGCAAGTTATATCTCAAAATTGAAGATAAAGCTCAGTTTAACAACAATGCATAACTTTTGAAGGAGAGCTCGGATTTCAAAATTAAGTTGATTTTCGTGTTCTACGGCATGCGAACCATTAAATGTATACATGATATTCGGTTGCTTGCTTTTCCTAAGAAGTTATCGCAAGTTATATCTCAAAATTGAAGATAAAGCTCAGTTTAACAACAATGCATAACTTTTGAAGGAGAGCTCGGATTTCAAAATTAAGTTGATTTTCGTGTTCTACGGCATGCGAACCATTAAATGTATACATGATATTCGGTTGCTTGCTTTTCCTAAGAAGTTATCGCAAGTTATATCTCAAAATTGAAGATAAAGCTCAGTTTAACAACAATGCATAACTTTTGAAGGAGAGCTCGGATTTCAAAATTAAGTTGATTTTCGTGTTCTACGGCATGCGAACCATTAAATGTATACATGATATTCGGTTGCTTGCTTTTCCTAAGAAGTTATCGCAAGTTATATCTCAAAATTGAAGATAAAGCTCAGTTTAACAACAATGCATAACTTTTGAAGGAGAGCTCGGATTTCAAAATTAAGTTGATTTTCGTGTTCTACGGCATGCGAACCATTAAATGTATACATGATATTCGGTTGCTTGCTTTTCCTAAGAAGTTATCGCAAGTTATATCTCAAAATTGAAGATAAAGCTCAGTTTAACAACAATGCATAACTTTTGAAGGAGAGCTCGGATTTCAAAATTAAGTTGATTTTCGTGTTCTACGGCATGCGAACCATTAAATGTATACATGATATTCGGTTGCTTGCTTTTCCTAAGAAGTTATCGCAAGTTATATCTCAAAATTGAAGATAAAGCTCAGTTTAACAACAATGCATAACTTTTGAAGGAGAGCTCGGATTTCAAAATTAAGTTGATTTTCGTGTTCTACGGCATGCGAACCATTAAATGTATACATGATATTCGGTTGCTTGCTTTTCCTAAGAAGTTATCGCAAGTTATATCTCAAAATTGAAGATAAAGCTCAGTTTAACAACAATGCATAACTTTTGAAGGAGAGCTCGGATTTCAAAATTAAGTTGATTTTCGTGTTCTACGGCATGCGAACCATTAAATGTATACATGATATTCGGTTGCTTGCTTTTCCTAAGAAGTTATCGCAAGTTATATCTCAAAATTGAAGATAAAGCTCAGTTTAACAACAATGCATAACTTTTGAAGGAGAGCTCGGATTTCAAAATTAAGTTGATTTTCGTGTTCTACGGCATGCGAACCATTAAATGTATACATGATATTCGGTTGCTTGCTTTTCCTAAGAAGTTATCGCAAAACCGAGAGAAGAAGTTTGTGACTGTGGAATTTGAATCCATAAATTGGAATATTCCCAAAATTAAAATACACACGGTAATAAAAACCAGATAAAACCGGGATATATTTCGGGGGCGACTATTTAACCCCCTTGTTCACCCGCGAAGTACAAAAAGGCAATGTTAAAAATGTTAAAAGCGTTAAGCCGTTATAAAACCAGAGTAATCCAATTGGCTCATTAGGATAAGCCACTGACTGATCGTCACGTAACCAATTCTCCTTCCTCATTACCACGCAGTTTAGTCCGTTGACCCTGCCCCCTGGTTAATCTTAATTGAGCTATTAGGGGCTTCCAAATTGCGCTTAAATGGGCAGCATCGGCTCGATTACATACATTATCCGTTGCGGCAATTAATAATTGCTCGCTTACTCGTCGTTCCCGAAAGTTATTTTGATGTCTTAGTAACACCATCGGTTGATTAAAATTTACAATATGCCCTGTTGATAGGGCATGCGCGGCAATCGCCGAAGAGGATTGCAGCTGTTCTCGTTCTGCCGCTGACTTGACTATTTTTTGACTTAATCTTCGATGTTCATCACATCTAACCGCTAACGCCCTTGATGTCTCTCCAATATACGACACTTGACATTCTGAACAACAGATTTGGTAAACCACATCTTCCATCATAGTAACAGGTTGTTTGTCTTTAAGACGTGTTAACTGCGATCCTAGTTTATTTGGTGCTGAAAACACCACCCGGATCCCAACCCGGTTCATAATGCGTCGTATAGCTTCACTTGTATTATGTTCATAGGGGATGACAATGGTTTTAGGGCGGTCCTGTTGATTTTGGCTAGCACTCTCCGTTTGGATGTTAAGTCGGGGTGCTGTCTCCCTCAGGCGCACTTTTTTTGCTTGTTTAATCAGGAGATGTTTGGGGTAACCATTTTTTTGCAGTGTTGAGATGATTTCCCTTTCTTCAGCCTTGCGATCAGCCTCCTCCGTACATAGTCGTGATGCTCTTGTAAACAGGGAATTTGCGATTCCTAGTTTAACTTCCACACTATGCCCAGACTCATAGTTTAAATAGCGGTCTGTATGAGTAGGCTTTTTAAAAACTGTTGTTATTAATCGCCCTGAATCCACCTTTTTTACAAGGCAATCCAGGAAGGGGAGGGTATGCTCTTCTGACTCCCCTTCGCAGGTGAAATTTATCGATTGCTCCCATGTATTAAGGTGGTTCAGAAAGGCATCTCTGTCTAGATTACGTAAAATTACGAAAGTATCGTCCACGTAACGTAGCCAGATTTTTGGGGGATGGCTAAAACTCTGCAGTGCCTCTTTTTCAAAGTGCTCCATAAATGCGTTAGCTAAGATTGCTGAGATTGGTGAACCCATTGGTAAACCGTCTATTTGTCTGTACAGTTCCTCACTAAAGGTGAAGAACGTTGCATTAACGCATAAACGTACCAACGAGACAATATCCCCCACCTCCAGCGTCGTTCTTTGGTGCAACGTGGGGTCCTCTTCTAATCGAGCCGCGACGACCTCTAAGGTTTTATTCTGCGGCACAGATACGATTGTTGGCAAAGGGACACAACTTTAATATCATGAAAGAGCACATATCGCCACTGGAAGTCATTCCACAGGTTGAAGCAGCGCTAGGAGAATTACCTTCAGAAGAAACCGATATAGTACGAACCCAGGTGGCAGGGGTATTGTATAGAAGAACAAAAAATGGGTCGAACTTGACAAAAGAGGAGTGGAAGGCGTTGAAAGACTTGCGCACTGACGATTCCATTGTCATTATGAGAGCGGACAAAGGAAATTGTACAGTGGTAATGGATAAAGACGACTACACCAACAAGATGAAACAGCATCTTTTTGAAGGTCCGTATGAAAAGATCGAGAAAAAATCGGCTTCTACGGTGATGAATGGCTTAAAAAAGGAAGCTTGTCAAGCGCTCTTCCGGTTGAAGTCAAAACTGGGGGAGAACGTTTGGTTTCGTATAAAACCTAAGAATAACAGATGCCCAAGAATTTACGGACTACCAAAAATACATAAGCAGAACGCCCCACTCAGACCCATCGTCGACTTCATAGGGTCGCCAACATACGGATTGGCGAAGTTCTTATCAACGCTGCTGGCCCCACTTGTAGGAAAAACGGAACACAATGTAAAAAACTCAAAGCATTTTGTGGATGTGCTGAGGGGGGTGGAGATGACTGAAGAGGAAGGTATGGTTAGTTACGACGTGACCGCATTATTCACAAATGTCCCTATTAATAAAACCTTAGAGGTCGTCGCGGCTCGATTAGAAGAGGACCCCACGTTGCACCAAAGAACGACGCTGGAGGTGGGGGATATTGTCTCGTTGGTACGTTTATGCGTTAATGCAACGTTCTTCACCTTTAGTGAGGAACTGTACAGACAAATAGACGGTTTACCAATGGGTTCACCAATCTCAGCAATCTTAGCTAACGCATTTATGGAGCACTTTGAAAAAGAGGCACTGCAGAGTTTTAGCCATCCCCCAAAAATCTGGCTACGTTACGTGGACGATACTTTCGTAATTTTACGTAATCTAGACAGAGATGCCTTTCTGAACCACCTTAATACATGTGAGCAATCGATAAATTTCACCTGCGAAGGGGAGTCAGAAGAGCATACCCTCCCCTTCCTGGATTGCCTTGTAAAAAAGGTGGATTCAGGGCGATTAATAACAACAGTTTTTAAAAAGCCTACTCATACAGACCGCTATTTAAACTATGAGTCTGGGCATAGTGTGGAAGTTAAACTAGGAATCGCAAATTCCCTGTTTACAAGAGCATCACGACTATGTACGGAGGAGGCTGATCGCAAGGCTGAAGAAAGGGAAATCATCTCAACACTGCAAAAAAATGGTTACCCCAAACATCTCCTGATTAAACAAGCAAAAAAAGTGCGCCTGAGGGAGACAGCACCCCGACTTAACATCCAAACGGAGAGTGCTAGCCAAAATCAACAGGACCGCCCTAAAACCATTGTCATCCCCTATGAACATAATACAAGTGAAGCTATACGACGCATTATGAACCGGGTTGGGATCCGGGTGGTGTTTTCAGCACCAAATAAACTAGGATCGCAGTTAACACGTCTTAAAGACAAACAACCTGTTACTATGATGGAAGATGTGGTTTACCAAATCTGTTGTTCAGAATGTCAAGTGTCGTATATTGGAGAGACATCAAGGGCGTTAGCGGTTAGATGTGATGAACATCGAAGATTAAGTCAAAAAATAGTCAAGTCAGCGGCAGAACGAGAACAGCTGCAATCCTCTTCGGCGATTGCCGCGCATGCCCTATCAACAGGGCATATTGTAAATTTTAATCAACCGATGGTGTTACTAAGACATCAAAATAACTTTCGGGAACGACGAGTAAGCGAGCAATTATTAATTGCCGCAACGGATAATGTATGTAATCGAGCCGATGCTGCCCATTTAAGCGCAATTTGGAAGCCCCTAATAGCTCAATTAAGATTAACCAGGGGGCAGGGTCAACGGACTAAACTGCGTGGTAATGAGGAAGGAGAATTGGTTACGTGACGATCAGTCAGTGGCTTATCCTAATGAGCCAATTGGATTACTCTGGTTTTATAACGGCTTAACGCTTTTAACATTTTTAACATTGCCTTTTTGTACTTCGCGGGTGAACAAGGGGGTTAAATAGTCGCCCCCGAAATATATCTCGGTTTTATCTGGTTTTTATTACTGTGTGTATTTTAATTTTGGGAATATTCCAATTTATGGAAGTTATCGCAAGTTATATCTCAAAATTGAAGATAAAGCTCAGTTTAACAACAATGCATAACTTTTGAAGGAGAGCTCGGATTTCAAAATTAAGTTGATTTTCGTGTTCTACGGCATGCGAACCATTAAATGTATACATGATATTCGGTTGCTTGCTTTTCCTAAGAAGTTATCGCAAGTTATATCTCAAAATTGAAGATAAAGCTCAGTTTAACAACAATGCATAACTTTTGAAGGAGAGCTCGGATTTCAAAATTAAGTTGATTTTCGTGTTCTACGGCATGCGAACCATTAAATGTATACATGATATTCGGTTGCTTGCTTTTCCTAAGAAGTTATCGCAAGTTATATCTCAAAATTGAAGATAAAGCTCAGTTTAACAACAATGCATAACTTTTGAAGGAGAGCTCGGATTTCAAAATTAAGTTGATTTTCGTGTTCTACGGCATGCGAACCATTAAATGTATACATGATATTCGGTTGCTTGCTTTTCCTAAGAAGTTATCGCAAGTTATATCTCAAAATTGAAGATAAAGCTCAGTTTAACAACAATGCATAACTTTTGAAGGAGAGCTCGGATTTCAAAATTAAGTTGATTTTCGTGTTCTACGGCATGCGAACCATTAAATGTATACATGATATTCGGTTGCTTGCTTTTCCTAAGAAGTTATCGCAAGTTATATCTCAAAATTGAAGATAAAGCTCAGTTTAACAACAATGCATAACTTTTGAAGGAGAGCTCGGATTTCAAAATTAAGTTGATTTTCGTGTTCTACGGCATGCGAACCATTAAATGTATACATGATATTCGGTTGCTTGCTTTTCCTAAGAAGTTATCGCAAGTTATATCTCAAAATTGAAGATAAAGCTCAGTTTAACAACAATGCATAACTTTTGAAGGAGAGCTCGGATTTCAAAATTAAGTTGATTTTCGTGTTCTACGGCATGCGAACCATTAAATGTATACATGATATTCGGTTGCTTGCTTTTCCTAAGAAGTTATCGCAAGTTATATCTCAAAATTGAAGATAAAGCTCAGTTTAACAACAATGCATAACTTTTGAAGGAGAGCTCGGATTTCAAAATTAAGTTGATTTTCGTGTTCTACGGCATGCGAACCATTAAATGTATACATGATATTCGGTTGCTTGCTTTTCCTAAGAAGTTATCGCAAGTTATATCTCAAAATTGAAGATAAAGCTCAGTTTAACAACAATGCATAACTTTTGAAGGAGAGCTCGGATTTCAAAATTAAGTTGATTTTCGTGTTCTACGGCATGCGAACCATTAAATGTATACATGATATTCGGTTGCTTGCTTTTCCTAAGAAGTTATCGCAAGTTATATCTCAAAATTGAAGATAAAGCTCAGTTTAACAACAATGCATAACTTTTGAAGGAGAGCTCGGATTTCAAAATTAAGTTGATTTTCGTGTTCTACGGCATGCGAACCATTAAATGTATACATGATATTCGGTTGCTTGCTTTTCCTAAGAAGTTATCGCAAGTTATATCTCAAAATTGAAGATAAAGCTCAGTTTAACAACAATGCATAACTTTTGAAGGAGAGCTCGGATTTCAAAATTAAGTTGATTTTCGTGTTCTACGGCATGCGAACCATTAAATGTATACATGATATTCGGTTGCTTGCTTTTCCTAAGAAGTTATCGCAAGTTATATCTCAAAATTGAAGATAAAGCTCAGTTTAACAACAATGCATAACTTTTGAAGGAGAGCTCGGATTTCAAAATTAAGTTGATTTTCGTGTTCTACGGCATGCGAACCATTAAATGTATACATGATATTCGGTTGCTTGCTTTTCCTAAGAAGTTATCGCAAGTTATATCTCAAAATTGAAGATAAAGCTCAGTTTAACAACAATGCATAACTTTTGAAGGAGAGCTCGGATTTCAAAATTAAGTTGATTTTCGTGTTCTACGGCATGCGAACCATTAAATGTATACATGATATTCGGTTGCTTGCTTTTCCTAAGAAGTTATCGCAAGTTATATCTCAAAATTGAAGATAAAGCTCAGTTTAACAACAATGCATAACTTTTGAAGGAGAGCTCGGATTTCAAAATTAAGTTGATTTTCGTGTTCTACGGCATGCGAACCATTAAATGTATACATGATATTCGGTTGCTTGCTTTTCCTAAGAAGTTATCGCAAGTTATATCTCAAAATTGAAGATAAAGCTCAGTTTAACAACAATGCATAACTTTTGAAGGAGAGCTCGGATTTCAAAATTAAGTTGATTTTCGTGTTCTACGGCATGCGAACCATTAAATGTATACATGATATTCGGTTGCTTGCTTTTCCTAAGAAGTTATCGCAAGTTATATCTCAAAATTGAAGATAAAGCTCAGTTTAACAACAATGCATAACTTTTGAAGGAGAGCTCGGATTTCAAAATTAAGTTGATTTTCGTGTTCTACGGCATGCGAACCATTAAATGTATACATGATATTCGGTTGCTTGCTTTTCCTAAGAAGTTATCGCAAGTTATATCTCAAAATTGAAGATAAAGCTCAGTTTAACAACAATGCATAACTTTTGAAGGAGAGCTCGGATTTCAAAATTAAGTTGATTTTCGTGTTCTACGGCATGCGAACCATTAAATGTATACATGATATTCGGTTGCTTGCTTTTCCTAAGAAGTTATCGCAAGTTATATCTCAAAATTGAAGATAAAGCTCAGTTTAACAACAATGCATAACTTTTGAAGGAGAGCTCGGATTTCAAAATTAAGTTGATTTTCGTGTTCTACGGCATGCGAACCATTAAATGTATACATGATATTCGGTTGCTTGCTTTTCCTAAGAAGTTATCGCAAGTTATATCTCAAAATTGAAGATAAAGCTCAGTTTAACAACAATGCATAACTTTTGAAGGAGAGCTCGGATTTCAAAATTAAGTTGATTTTCGTGTTCTACGGCATGCGAACCATTAAATGTATACATGATATTCGGTTGCTTGCTTTTCCTAAGAAGTTATCGCAAGTTATATCTCAAAATTGAAGATAAAGCTCAGTTTAACAACAATGCATAACTTTTGAAGGAGAGCTCGGATTTCAAAATTAAGTTGATTTTCGTGTTCTACGGCATGCGAACCATTAAATGTATACATGATATTCGGTTGCTTGCTTTTCCTAAGAAGTTATCGCAAGTTATATCTCAAAATTGAAGATAAAGCTCAGTTTAACAACAATGCATAACTTTTGAAGGAGAGCTCGGATTTCAAAATTAAGTTGATTTTCGTGTTCTACGGCATGCGAACCATTAAATGTATACATGATATTCGGTTGCTTGCTTTTCCTAAGAAGTTATCGCAAGTTATATCTCAAAATTGAAGATAAAGCTCAGTTTAACAACAATGCATAACTTTTGAAGGAGAGCTCGGATTTCAAAATTAAGTTGATTTTCGTGTTCTACGGCATGCGAACCATTAAATGTATACATGATATTCGGTTGCTTGCTTTTCCTAAGAAGTTATCGCAAGTTATATCTCAAAATTGAAGATAAAGCTCAGTTTAACAACAATGCATAACTTTTGAAGGAGAGCTCGGATTTCAAAATTAAGTTGATTTTCGTGTTCTACGGCATGCGAACCATTAAATGTATACATGATATTCGGTTGCTTGCTTTTCCTAAGAAGTTATCGCAAGTTATATCTCAAAATTGAAGATAAAGCTCAGTTTAACAACAATGCATAACTTTTGAAGGAGAGCTCGGATTTCAAAATTAAGTTGATTTTCGTGTTCTACGGCATGCGAACCATTAAATGTATACATGATATTCGGTTGCTTGCTTTTCCTAAGAAGTTATCGCAAGTTATATCTCAAAATTGAAGATAAAGCTCAGTTTAACAACAATGCATAACTTTTGAAGGAGAGCTCGGATTTCAAAATTAAGTTGATTTTCGTGTTCTACGGCATGCGAACCATTAAATGTATACATGATATTCGGTTGCTTGCTTTTCCTAAGAAGTTATCGCAAGTTATATCTCAAAATTGAAGATAAAGCTCAGTTTAACAACAATGCATAACTTTTGAAGGAGAGCTCGGATTTCAAAATTAAGTTGATTTTCGTGTTCTACGGCATGCGAACCATTAAATGTATACATGATATTCGGTTGCTTGCTTTTCCTAAGAAGTTATCGCAAGTTATATCTCAAAATTGAAGATAAAGCTCAGTTTAACAACAATGCATAACTTTTGAAGGAGAGCTCGGATTTCAAAATTAAGTTGATTTTCGTGTTCTACGGCATGCGAACCATTAAATGTATACATGATATTCGGTTGCTTGCTTTTCCTAAGAAGTTATCGCAAGTTATATCTCAAAATTGAAGATAAAGCTCAGTTTAACAACAATGCATAACTTTTGAAGGAGAGCTCGGATTTCAAAATTAAGTTGATTTTCGTGTTCTACGGCATGCGAACCATTAAATGTATACATGATATTCGGTTGCTTGCTTTTCCTAAGAAGTTATCGCAAGTTATATCTCAAAATTGAAGATAAAGCTCAGTTTAACAACAATGCATAACTTTTGAAGGAGAGCTCGGATTTCAAAATTAAGTTGATTTTCGTGTTCTACGGCATGCGAACCATTAAATGTATACATGATATTCGGTTGCTTGCTTTTCCTAAGAAGTTATCGCAAGTTATATCTCAAAATTGAAGATAAAGCTCAGTTTAACAACAATGCATAACTTTTGAAGGAGAGCTCGGATTTCAAAATTAAGTTGATTTTCGTGTTCTACGGCATGCGAACCATTAAATGTATACATGATATTCGGTTGCTTGCTTTTCCTAAGAAGTTATCGCAAGTTATATCTCAAAATTGAAGATAAAGCTCAGTTTAACAACAATGCATAACTTTTGAAGGAGAGCTCGGATTTCAAAATTAAGTTGATTTTCGTGTTCTACGGCATGCGAACCATTAAATGTATACATGATATTCGGTTGCTTGCTTTTCCTAAGAAGTTATCGCAAGTTATATCTCAAAATTGAAGATAAAGCTCAGTTTAACAACAATGCATAACTTTTGAAGGAGAGCTCGGATTTCAAAATTAAGTTGATTTTCGTGTTCTACGGCATGCGAACCATTAAATGTATACATGATATTCGGTTGCTTGCTTTTCCTAAGAAGTTATCGCAAGTTATATCTCAAAATTGAAGATAAAGCTCAGTTTAACAACAATGCATAACTTTTGAAGGAGAGCTCGGATTTCAAAATTAAGTTGATTTTCGTGTTCTACGGCATGCGAACCATTAAATGTATACATGATATTCGGTTGCTTGCTTTTCCTAAGAAGTTATCGCAAGTTATATCTCAAAATTGAAGATAAAGCTCAGTTTAACAACAATGCATAACTTTTGAAGGAGAGCTCGGATTTCAAAATTAAGTTGATTTTCGTGTTCTACGGCATGCGAACCATTAAATGTATACATGATATTCGGTTGCTTGCTTTTCCTAAGAAGTTATCGCAAGTTATATCTCAAAATTGAAGATAAAGCTCAGTTTAACAACAATGCATAACTTTTGAAGGAGAGCTCGGATTTCAAAATTAAGTTGATTTTCGTGTTCTACGGCATGCGAACCATTAAATGTATACATGATATTCGGTTGCTTGCTTTTCCTAAGAAGTTATCGCAAGTTATATCTCAAAATTGAAGATAAAGCTCAGTTTAACAACAATGCATAACTTTTGAAGGAGAGCTCGGATTTCAAAATTAAGTTGATTTTCGTGTTCTACGGCATGCGAACCATTAAATGTATACATGATATTCGGTTGCTTGCTTTTCCTAAGAAGTTATCGCAAGTTATATCTCAAAATTGAAGATAAAGCTCAGTTTAACAACAATGCATAACTTTTGAAGGAGAGCTCGGATTTCAAAATTAAGTTGATTTTCGTGTTCTACGGCATGCGAACCATTAAATGTATACATGATATTCGGTTGCTTGCTTTTCCTAAGAAGTTATCGCAAGTTATATCTCAAAATTGAAGATAAAGCTCAGTTTAACAACAATGCATAACTTTTGAAGGAGAGCTCGGATTTCAAAATTAAGTTGATTTTCGTGTTCTACGGCATGCGAACCATTAAATGTATACATGATATTCGGTTGCTTGCTTTTCCTAAGAAGTTATCGCAAGTTATATCTCAAAATTGAAGATAAAGCTCAGTTTAACAACAATGCATAACTTTTGAAGGAGAGCTCGGATTTCAAAATTAAGTTGATTTTCGTGTTCTACGGCATGCGAACCATTAAATGTATACATGATATTCGGTTGCTTGCTTTTCCTAAGAAGTTATCGCAAGTTATATCTCAAAATTGAAGATAAAGCTCAGTTTAACAACAATGCATAACTTTTGAAGGAGAGCTCGGATTTCAAAATTAAGTTGATTTTCGTGTTCTACGGCATGCGAACCATTAAATGTATACATGATATTCGGTTGCTTGCTTTTCCTAAGAAGTTATCGCAAGTTATATCTCAAAATTGAAGATAAAGCTCAGTTTAACAACAATGCATAACTTTTGAAGGAGAGCTCGGATTTCAAAATTAAGTTGATTTTCGTGTTCTACGGCATGCGAACCATTAAATGTATACATGATATTCGGTTGCTTGCTTTTCCTAAGAAGTTATCGCAAGTTATATCTCAAAATTGAAGATAAAGCTCAGTTTAACAACAATGCATAACTTTTGAAGGAGAGCTCGGATTTCAAAATTAAGTTGATTTTCGTGTTCTAGCGGCATGCGAACCATTAAATGTATACATGATATTCGGTTGCTTGCTTTTCCTAAGAAGTTATCGCAAGTTATATCTCAAAATTGAAGATAAAGCTCAGTTTAACAACAATGCATAACTTTTGAAGGAGAGCTCGGATTTCAAAATTAAGTTGATTTTCGTGTTCTACGGCATGCGAACCATTAAATGTATACATGATATTCGGTTGCTTGCTTTTCCTAAGAAGTTATCGCAAGTTATATCTCAAAATTGAAGATAAAGCTCAGTTTAACAACAATGCATAACTTTTGAAGGAGAGCTCGGATTTCAAAATTAAGTTGATTTTCGTGTTCTACGGCATGCGAACCATTAAATGTATACATGATATTCGGTTGCTTGCTTTTCCTAAGAAGTTATCGCAAGTTATATCTCAAAATTGAAGATAAAGCTCAGTTTAACAACAATGCATAACTTTTGAAGGAGAGCTCGGATTTCAAAATTAAGTTGATTTTCGTGTTCTACGGCATGCGAACCATTAAATGTATACATGATATTCGGTTGCTTGCTTTTCCTAAGAAGTTATCGCAAGTTATATCTCAAAATTGAAGATAAAGCTCAGTTTAACAACAATGCATAACTTTTGAAGGAGAGCTCGGATTTCAAAATTAAGTTGATTTTCGTGTTCTACGGCATGCGAACCATTAAATGTATACATGATATTCGGTTGCTTGCTTTTCCTAAGAAGTTATCGCAAGTTATATCTCAAAATTGAAGATAAAGCTCAGTTTAACAACAATGCATAACTTTTGAAGGAGAGCTCGGATTTCAAAATTAAGTTGATTTTCGTGTTCTACGGCATGCGAACCATTAAATGTATACATGATATTCGGTTGCTTGCTTTTCCTAAGAAGTTATCGCAAGTTATATCTCAAAATTGAAGATAAAGCTCAGTTTAACAACAATGCATAACTTTTGAAGGAGAGCTCGGATTTCAAAATTAAGTTGATTTTCGTGTTCTACGGCATGCGAACCATTAAATGTATACATGATATTCGGTTGCTTGCTTTTCCTAAGAAGTTATCGCAAGTTATATCTCAAAATTGAAGATAAAGCTCAGTTTAACAACAATGCATAACTTTTGAAGGAGAGCTCGGATTTCAAAATTAAGTTGATTTTCGTGTTCTACGGCATGCGAACCATTAAATGTATACATGATATTCGGTTGCTTGCTTTTCCTAAGAAGTTATCGCAAGTTATATCTCAAAATTGAAGATAAAGCTCAGTTTAACAACAATGCATAACTTTTGAAGGAGAGCTCGGATTTCAAAATTAAGTTGATTTTCGTGTTCTACGGCATGCGAACCATTAAATGTATACATGATATTCGGTTGCTTGCTTTTCCTAAGAAGTTATCGCAAGTTATATCTCAAAATTGAAGATAAAGCTCAGTTTAACAACAATGCATAACTTTTGAAGGAGAGCTCGGATTTCAAAATTAAGTTGATTTTCGTGTTCTACGGCATGCGAACCATTAAATGTATACATGATATTCGGTTGCTTGCTTTTCCTAAGAAGTTATCGCAAGTTATATCTCAAAATTGAAGATAAAGCTCAGTTTAACAACAATGCATAACTTTTGAAGGAGAGCTCGGATTTCAAAATTAAGTTGATTTTCGTGTTCTACGGCATGCGAACCATTAAATGTATACATGATATTCGGTTGCTTGCTTTTCCTAAGAAGTTATCGCAAGTTATATCTCAAAATTGAAGATAAAGCTCAGTTTAACAACAATGCATAACTTTTGAAGGAGAGCTCGGATTTCAAAATTAAGTTGATTTTCGTGTTCTACGGCATGCGAACCATTAAATGTATACATGATATTCGGTTGCTTGCTTTTCCTAAGAAGTTATCGCAAGTTATATCTCAAAATTGAAGATAAAGCTCAGTTTAACAACAATGCATAACTTTTGAAGGAGAGCTCGGATTTCAAAATTAAGTTGATTTTCGTGTTCTACGGCATGCGAACCATTAAATGTATACATGATATTCGGTTGCTTGCTTTTCCTAAGAAGTTATCGCAAGTTATATCTCAAAATTGAAGATAAAGCTCAGTTTAACAACAATGCATAACTTTTGAAGGAGAGCTCGGATTTCAAAATTAAGTTGATTTTCGTGTTCTACGGCATGCGAACCATTAAATGTATACATGATATTCGGTTGCTTGCTTTTCCTAAGAAGTTATCGCAAGTTATATCTCAAAATTGAAGATAAAGCTCAGTTTAACAACAATGCATAACTTTTGAAGGAGAGCTCGGATTTCAAAATTAAGTTGATTTTCGTGTTCTACGGCATGCGAACCATTAAATGTATACATGATATTCGGTTGCTTGCTTTTCCTAAGAAGTTATCGCAAGTTATATCTCAAAATTGAAGATAAAGCTCAGTTTAACAACAATGCATAACTTTTGAAGGAGAGCTCGGATTTCAAAATTAAGTTGATTTTCGTGTTCTACGGCATGCGAACCATTAAATGTATACATGATATTCGGTTGCTTGCTTTTCCTAAGAAGTTATCGCAAGTTATATCTCAAAATTGAAGATAAAGCTCAGTTTAACAACAATGCATAACTTTTGAAGGAGAGCTCGGATTTCAAAATTAAGTTGATTTTCGTGTTCTACGGCATGCGAACCATTAAATGTATACATGATATTCGGTTGCTTGCTTTTCCTAAGAAGTTATCGCAAGTTATATCTCAAAATTGAAGATAAAGCTCAGTTTAACAACAATGCATAACTTTTGAAGGAGAGCTCGGATTTCAAAATTAAGTTGATTTTCGTGTTCTACGGCATGCGAACCATTAAATGTATACATGATATTCGGTTGCTTGCTTTTCCTAAGAAGTTATCGCAAGTTATATCTCAAAATGGAAGATAAAGCTCAGTTTAACAACAATGCATAACTTTTGAAGGAGAGCTCGGATTTCAAAATTAAGTTGATTTTCGTGTTCTACGGCATGCGAATCATTAAATGTATACATGATATTCGGTTGCTTGCTTTTCCTAAGAAGTTATCGCAAGTTATATCTCAAAATGGAAGATAAAGCTCAGTTTAACAACAATGCATAACTTTTGAAGGAGAGCTCGGATTTCAAAATTAAGTTGATTTTCGTGTTCTACGGCATGCGAATCATTAAATGTATACATGATATTCGGTTGCTTGCTTTTCCTAAGAAGTTATCGCAAGTTATATCTCAAAATGGAAGATAAAGCTCAGTTTAACAACAATGCATAACTTTTGAAGGAGAGCTCGGATTTCAAAATTAAGTTGATTTTCGTGTTCTACGGCATGCGAATCATTAAATGTATACATGATATTCGGTTGCTTGCTTTTCCTAAGAAGTTATCGCAAGTTATATCTCAAAATGGAAGATAAAGCTCAGTTTAACAACAATGCATAACTTTTGAAGGAGAGCTCGGATTTCAAAATTAAGTTGATTTTCGTGTTCTACGGCATGCGAATCATTAAATGTATACATGATATTCGGTTGCTTGCTTTTCCTAAGAAGTTATCGCAAGTTATATCTCAAAATGGAAGATAAAGCTCAGTTTAACAACAATGCATAACTTTTGAAGGAGAGCTCGGATTTCAAAATTAAGTTGATTTTCGTGTTCTACGGCATGCGAATCATTAAATGTATACATGATATTCGGTTGCTTGCTTTTCCTAAGAAGTTATCGCAAGTTATATCTCAAAATGGAAGATAAAGCTCAGTTTAACAACAATGCATAACTTTTGAAGGAGAGCTCGGATTTCAAAATTAAGTTGATTTTCGTGTTCTACGGCATGCGAATCATTAAATGTATACATGATATTCGGTTGCTTGCTTTTCCTAAGAAGTTATCGCAAGTTATATCTCAAAATGGAAGATAAAGCTCAGTTTAACAACAATGCATAACTTTTGAAGGAGAGCTCGGATTTCAAAATTAAGTTGATTTTCGTGTTCTACGGCATGCGAATCATTAAATGTATACATGATATTCGGTTGCTTGCTTTTCCTAAGAAGTTATCGCAAGTTATATCTCAAAATGGAAGATAAAGCTCAGTTTAACAACAATGCATAACTTTTGAAGGAGAGCTCGGATTTCAAAATTAAGTTGATTTTCGTGTTCTACGGCATGCGAATCATTAAATGTATACATGATATTCGGTTGCTTGCTTTTCCTAAGAAGTTATCGCAAGTTATATCTCAAAATGGAAGATAAAGCTCAGTTTAACAACAATGCATAACTTTTGAAGGAGAGCTCGGATTTCAAAATTAAGTTGATTTTCGTGTTCTACGGCATGCGAATCATTAAATGTATACATGATATTCGGTTGCTTGCTTTTCCTAAGAAGTTATCGCAAGTTATATCTCAAAATGGAAGATAAAGCTCAGTTTAACAACAATGCATAACTTTTGAAGGAGAGCTCGGATTTCAAAATTAAGTTGATTTTCGTGTTCTACGGCATGCGAATCATTAAATGTATACATGATATTCGGTTGCTTGCTTTTCCTAAGAAGTTATCGCAAGTTATATCTCAAAATGGAAGATAAAGCTCAGTTTAACAACAATGCATAACTTTTGAAGGAGAGCTCGGATTTCAAAATTAAGTTGATTTTCGTGTTCTACGGCATGCGAATCATTAAATGTATACATGATATTCGGTTGCTTGCTTTTCCTAAGAAGTTATCGCAAGTTATATCTCAAAATGGAAGATAAAGCTCAGTTTAACAACAATGCATAACTTTTGAAGGAGAGCTCGGATTTCAAAATTAAGTTGATTTTCGTGTTCTACGGCATGCGAATCATTAAATGTATACATGATATTCGGTTGCTTGCTTTTCCTAAGAAGTTATCGCAAGTTATATCTCAAAATGGAAGATAAAGCTCAGTTTAACAACAATGCATAACTTTTGAAGGAGAGCTCGGATTTCAAAATTAAGTTGATTTTCGTGTTCTACGGCATGCGAATCATTAAATGTATACATGATATTCGGTTGCTTGCTTTTCCTAAGAAGTTATCGCAAGTTATATCTCAAAATGGAAGATAAAGCTCAGTTTAACAACAATGCATAACTTTTGAAGGAGAGCTCGGATTTCAAAATTAAGTTGATTTTCGTGTTCTACGGCATGCGAATCATTAAATGTATACATGATATTCGGTTGCTTGCTTTTCCTAAGAAGTTATCGCAAGTTATATCTCAAAATGGAAGATAAAGCTCAGTTTAACAACAATGCATAACTTTTGAAGGAGAGCTCGGATTTCAAAATTAAGTTGATTTTCGTGTTCTACGGCATGCGAATCATTAAATGTATACATGATATTCGGTTGCTTGCTTTTCCTAAGAAGTTATCGCAAGTTATATCTCAAAATGGAAGATAAAGCTCAGTTTAACAACAATGCATAACTTTTGAAGGAGAGCTCGGATTTCAAAATTAAGTTGATTTTCGTGTTCTACGGCATGCGAATCATTAAATGTATACATGATATTCGGTTGCTTGCTTTTCCTAAGAAGTTATCGCAAGTTATATCTCAAAATGGAAGATAAAGCTCAGTTTAACAACAATGCATAACTTTTGAAGGAGAGCTCGGATTTCAAAATTAAGTTGATTTTCGTGTTCTACGGCATGCGAATCATTAAATGTATACATGATATTCGGTTGCTTGCTTTTCCTAAGAAGTTATCGCAAGTTATATCTCAAAATGGAAGATAAAGCTCAGTTTAACAACAATGCATAACTTTTGAAGGAGAGCTCGGATTTCAAAATTAAGTTGATTTTCGTGTTCTACGGCATGCGAATCATTAAATGTATACATGATATTCGGTTGCTTGCTTTTCCTAAGAAGTTATCGCAAGTTATATCTCAAAATGGAAGATAAAGCTCAGTTTAACAACAATGCATAACTTTTGAAGGAGAGCTCGGATTTCAAAATTAAGTTGATTTTCGTGTTCTACGGCATGCGAATCATTAAATGTATACATGATATTCGGTTGCTTGCTTTTCCTAAGAAGTTATCGCAAGTTATATCTCAAAATGGAAGATAAAGCTCAGTTTAACAACAATGCATAACTTTTGAAGGAGAGCTCGGATTTCAAAATTAAGTTGATTTTCGTGTTCTACGGCATGCGAATCATTAAATGTATACATGATATTCGGTTGCTTGCTTTTCCTAAGAAGTTATCGCAAGTTATATCTCAAAATGGAAGATAAAGCTCAGTTTAACAACAATGCATAACTTTTGAAGGAGAGCTCGGATTTCAAAATTAAGTTGATTTTCGTGTTCTACGGCATGCGAATCATTAAATGTATACATGATATTCGGTTGCTTGCTTTTCCTAAGAAGTTATCGCAAGTTATATCTCAAAATGGAAGATAAAGCTCAGTTTAACAACAATGCATAACTTTTGAAGGAGAGCTCGGATTTCAAAATTAAGTTGATTTTCGTGTTCTACGGCATGCGAATCATTAAATGTATACATGATATTCGGTTGCTTGCTTTTCCTAAGAAGTTATCGCAAGTTATATCTCAAAATGGAAGATAAAGCTCAGTTTAACAACAATGCATAACTTTTGAAGGAGAGCTCGGATTTCAAAATTAAGTTGATTTTCGTGTTCTACGGCATGCGAATCATTAAATGTATACATGATATTCGGTTGCTTGCTTTTCCTAAGAAGTTATCGCAAGTTATATCTCAAAATGGAAGATAAAGCTCAGTTTAACAACAATGCATAACTTTTGAAGGAGAGCTCGGATTTCAAAATTAAGTTGATTTTCGTGTTCTACGGCATGCGAATCATTAAATGTATACATGATATTCGGTTGCTTGCTTTTCCTAAGAAGTTATCGCAAGTTATATCTCAAAATGGAAGATAAAGCTCAGTTTAACAACAATGCATAACTTTTGAAGGAGAGCTCGGATTTCAAAATTAAGTTGATTTTCGTGTTCTACGGCATGCGAATCATTAAATGTATACATGATATTCGGTTGCTTGCTTTTCCTAAGAAGTTATCGCAAGTTATATCTCAAAATGGAAGATAAAGCTCAGTTTAACAACAATGCATAACTTTTGAAGGAGAGCTCGGATTTCAAAATTAAGTTGATTTTCGTGTTCTACGGCATGCGAATCATTAAATGTATACATGATATTCGGTTGCTTGCTTTTCCTAAGAAGTTATCGCAAGTTATATCTCAAAATGGAAGATAAAGCTCAGTTTAACAACAATGCATAACTTTTGAAGGAGAGCTCGGATTTCAAAATTAAGTTGATTTTCGTGTTCTACGGCATGCGAATCATTAAATGTATACATGATATTCGGTTGCTTGCTTTTCCTAAGAAGTTATCGCAAGTTATATCTCAAAATGGAAGATAAAGCTCAGTTTAACAACAATGCATAACTTTTGAAGGAGAGCTCGGATTTCAAAATTAAGTTGATTTTCGTGTTCTACGGCATGCGAATCATTAAATGTATACATGATATTCGGTTGCTTGCTTTTCCTAAGAAGTTATCGCAAGTTATATCTCAAAATGGAAGATAAAGCTCAGTTTAACAACAATGCATAACTTTTGAAGGAGAGCTCGGATTTCAAAATTAAGTTGATTTTCGTGTTCTACGGCATGCGAATCATTAAATGTATACATGATATTCGGTTGCTTGCTTTTCCTAAGAAGTTATCGCAAGTTATATCTCAAAATGGAAGATAAAGCTCAGTTTAACAACAATGCATAACTTTTGAAGGAGAGCTCGGATTTCAAAATTAAGTTGATTTTCGTGTTCTACGGCATGCGAATCATTAAATGTATACATGATATTCGGTTGCTTGCTTTTCCTAAGAAGTTATCGCAAGTTATATCTCAAAATGGAAGATAAAGCTCAGTTTAACAACAATGCATAACTTTTGAAGGAGAGCTCGGATTTCAAAATTAAGTTGATTTTCGTGTTCTACGGCATGCGAATCATTAAATGTATACATGATATTCGGTTGCTTGCTTTTCCTAAGAAGTTATCGCAAGTTATATCTCAAAATGGAAGATAAAGCTCAGTTTAACAACAATGCATAACTTTTGAAGGAGAGCTCGGATTTCAAAATTAAGTTGATTTTCGTGTTCTACGGCATGCGAATCATTAAATGTATACATGATATTCGGTTGCTTGCTTTTCCTAAGAAGTTATCGCAAGTTATATCTCAAAATGGAAGATAAAGCTCAGTTTAACAACAATGCATAACTTTTGAAGGAGAGCTCGGATTTCAAAATTAAGTTGATTTTCGTGTTCTACGGCATGCGAATCATTAAATGTATACATGATATTCGGTTGCTTGCTTTTCCTAAGAAGTTATCGCAAGTTATATCTCAAAATGGAAGATAAAGCTCAGTTTAACAACAATGCATAACTTTTGAAGGAGAGCTCGGATTTCAAAATTAAGTTGATTTTCGTGTTCTACGGCATGCGAATCATTAAATGTATACATGATATTCGGTTGCTTGCTTTTCCTAAGAAGTTATCGCAAGTTATATCTCAAAATGGAAGATAAAGCTCAGTTTAACAACAATGCATAACTTTTGAAGGAGAGCTCGGATTTCAAAATTAAGTTGATTTTCGTGTTCTACGGCATGCGAATCATTAAATGTATACATGATATTCGGTTGCTTGCTTTTCCTAAGAAGTTATCGCAAGTTATATCTCAAAATGGAAGATAAAGCTCAGTTTAACAACAATGCATAACTTTTGAAGGAGAGCTCGGATTTCAAAATTAAGTTGATTTTCGTGTTCTACGGCATGCGAATCATTAAATGTATACATGATATTCGGTTGCTTGCTTTTCCTAAGAAGTTATCGCAAGTTATATCTCAAAATGGAAGATAAAGCTCAGTTTAACAACAATGCATAACTTTTGAAGGAGAGCTCGGATTTCAAAATTAAGTTGATTTTCGTGTTCTACGGCATGCGAATCATTAAATGTATACATGATATTCGGTTGCTTGCTTTTCCTAAGAAGTTATCGCAAGTTATATCTCAAAATGGAAGATAAAGCTCAGTTTAACAACAATGCATAACTTTTGAAGGAGAGCTCGGATTTCAAAATTAAGTTGATTTTCGTGTTCTACGGCATGCGAATCATTAAATGTATACATGATATTCGGTTGCTTGCTTTTCCTAAGAAGTTATCGCAAGTTATATCTCAAAATGGAAGATAAAGCTCAGTTTAACAACAATGCATAACTTTTGAAGGAGAGCTCGGATTTCAAAATTAAGTTGATTTTCGTGTTCTACGGCATGCGAATCATTAAATGTATACATGATATTCGGTTGCTTGCTTTTCCTAAGAAGTTATCGCAAGTTATATCTCAAAATGGAAGATAAAGCTCAGTTTAACAACAATGCATAACTTTTGAAGGAGAGCTCGGATTTCAAAATTAAGTTGATTTTCGTGTTCTACGGCATGCGAATCATTAAATGTATACATGATATTCGGTTGCTTGCTTTTCCTAAGAAGTTATCGCAAGTTATATCTCAAAATGGAAGATAAAGCTCAGTTTAACAACAATGCATAACTTTTGAAGGAGAGCTCGGATTTCAAAATTAAGTTGATTTTCGTGTTCTACGGCATGCGAATCATTAAATGTATACATGATATTCGGTTGCTTGCTTTTCCTAAGAAGTTATCGCAAGTTATATCTCAAAATGGAAGATAAAGCTCAGTTTAACAACAATGCATAACTTTTGAAGGAGAGCTCGGATTTCAAAATTAAGTTGATTTTCGTGTTCTACGGCATGCGAATCATTAAATGTATACATGATATTCGGTTGCTTGCTTTTCCTAAGAAGTTATCGCAAGTTATATCTCAAAATGGAAGATAAAGCTCAGTTTAACAACAATGCATAACTTTTGAAGGAGAGCTCGGATTTCAAAATTAAGTTGATTTTCGTGTTCTACGGCATGCGAATCATTAAATGTATACATGATATTCGGTTGCTTGCTTTTCCTAAGAAGTTATCGCAAGTTATATCTCAAAATGGAAGATAAAGCTCAGTTTAACAACAATGCATAACTTTTGAAGGAGAGCTCGGATTTCAAAATTAAGTTGATTTTCGTGTTCTACGGCATGCGAATCATTAAATGTATACATGATATTCGGTTGCTTGCTTTTCCTAAGAAGTTATCGCAAGTTATATCTCAAAATGGAAGATAAAGCTCAGTTTAACAACAATGCATAACTTTTGAAGGAGAGCTCGGATTTCAAAATTAAGTTGATTTTCGTGTTCTACGGCATGCGAATCATTAAATGTATACATGATATTCGGTTGCTTGCTTTTCCTAAGAAGTTATCGCAAGTTATATCTCAAAATGGAAGATAAAGCTCAGTTTAACAACAATGCATAACTTTTGAAGGAGAGCTCGGATTTCAAAATTAAGTTGATTTTCGTGTTCTACGGCATGCGAATCATTAAATGTATACATGATATTCGGTTGCTTGCTTTTCCTAAGAAGTTATCGCAAGTTATATCTCAAAATGGAAGATAAAGCTCAGTTTAACAACAATGCATAACTTTTGAAGGAGAGCTCGGATTTCAAAATTAAGTTGATTTTCGTGTTCTACGGCATGCGAATCATTAAATGTATACATGATATTCGGTTGCTTGCTTTTCCTAAGAAGTTATCGCAAGTTATATCTCAAAATGGAAGATAAAGCTCAGTTTAACAACAATGCATAACTTTTGAAGGAGAGCTCGGATTTCAAAATTAAGTTGATTTTCGTGTTCTACGGCATGCGAATCATTAAATGTATACATGATATTCGGTTGCTTGCTTTTCCTAAGAAGTTATCGCAAGTTATATCTCAAAATGGAAGATAAAGCTCAGTTTAACAACAATGCATAACTTTTGAAGGAGAGCTCGGATTTCAAAATTAAGTTGATTTTCGTGTTCTACGGCATGCGAATCATTAAATGTATACATGATATTCGGTTGCTTGCTTTTCCTAAGAAGTTATCGCAAGTTATATCTCAAAATGGAAGATAAAGCTCAGTTTAACAACAATGCATAACTTTTGAAGGAGAGCTCGGATTTCAAAATTAAGTTGATTTTCGTGTTCTACGGCATGCGAATCATTAAATGTATACATGATATTCGGTTGCTTGCTTTTCCTAAGAAGTTATCGCAAGTTATATCTCAAAATGGAAGATAAAGCTCAGTTTAACAACAATGCATAACTTTTGAAGGAGAGCTCGGATTTCAAAATTAAGTTGATTTTCGTGTTCTACGGCATGCGAATCATTAAATGTATACATGATATTCGGTTGCTTGCTTTTCCTAAGAAGTTATCGCAAGTTATATCTCAAAATGGAAGATAAAGCTCAGTTTAACAACAATGCATAACTTTTGAAGGAGAGCTCGGATTTCAAAATTAAGTTGATTTTCGTGTTCTACGGCATGCGAATCATTAAATGTATACATGATATTCGGTTGCTTGCTTTTCCTAAGAAGTTATCGCAAGTTATATCTCAAAATGGAAGATAAAGCTCAGTTTAACAACAATGCATAACTTTTGAAGGAGAGCTCGGATTTCAAAATTAAGTTGATTTTCGTGTTCTACGGCATGCGAATCATTAAATGTATACATGATATTCGGTTGCTTGCTTTTCCTAAGAAGTTATCGCAAGTTATATCTCAAAATGGAAGATAAAGCTCAGTTTAACAACAATGCATAACTTTTGAAGGAGAGCTCGGATTTCAAAATTAAGTTGATTTTCGTGTTCTACGGCATGCGAATCATTAAATGTATACATGATATTCGGTTGCTTGCTTTTCCTAAGAAGTTATCGCAAGTTATATCTCAAAATGGAAGATAAAGCTCAGTTTAACAACAATGCATAACTTTTGAAGGAGAGCTCGGATTTCAAAATTAAGTTGATTTTCGTGTTCTACGGCATGCGAATCATTAAATGTATACATGATATTCGGTTGCTTGCTTTTCCTAAGAAGTTATCGCAAGTTATATCTCAAAATGGAAGATAAAGCTCAGTTTAACAACAATGCATAACTTTTGAAGGAGAGCTCGGATTTCAAAATTAAGTTGATTTTCGTGTTCTACGGCATGCGAATCATTAAATGTATACATGATATTCGGTTGCTTGCTTTTCCTAAGAAGTTATCGCAAGTTATATCTCAAAATGGAAGATAAAGCTCAGTTTAACAACAATGCATAACTTTTGAAGGAGAGCTCGGATTTCAAAATTAAGTTGATTTTCGTGTTCTACGGCATGCGAATCATTAAATGTATACATGATATTCGGTTGCTTGCTTTTCCTAAGAAGTTATCGCAAGTTATATCTCAAAATGGAAGATAAAGCTCAGTTTAACAACAATGCATAACTTTTGAAGGAGAGCTCGGATTTCAAAATTAAGTTGATTTTCGTGTTCTACGGCATGCGAATCATTAAATGTATACATGATATTCGGTTGCTTGCTTTTCCTAAGAAGTTATCGCAAGTTATATCTCAAAATGGAAGATAAAGCTCAGTTTAACAACAATGCATAACTTTTGAAGGAGAGCTCGGATTTCAAAATTAAGTTGATTTTCGTGTTCTACGGCATGCGAATCATTAAATGTATACATGATATTCGGTTGCTTGCTTTTCCTAAGAAGTTATCGCAAGTTATATCTCAAAATGGAAGATAAAGCTCAGTTTAACAACAATGCATAACTTTTGAAGGAGAGCTCGGATTTCAAAATTAAGTTGATTTTCGTGTTCTACGGCATGCGAATCATTAAATGTATACATGATATTCGGTTGCTTGCTTTTCCTAAGAAGTTATCGCAAGTTATATCTCAAAATGGAAGATAAAGCTCAGTTTAACAACAATGCATAACTTTTGAAGGAGAGCTCGGATTTCAAAATTAAGTTGATTTTCGTGTTCTACGGCATGCGAATCATTAAATGTATACATGATATTCGGTTGCTTGCTTTTCCTAAGAAGTTATCGCAAGTTATATCTCAAAATGGAAGATAAAGCTCAGTTTAACAACAATGCATAACTTTTGAAGGAGAGCTCGGATTTCAAAATTAAGTTGATTTTCGTGTTCTACGGCATGCGAATCATTAAATGTATACATGATATTCGGTTGCTTGCTTTTCCTAAGAAGTTATCGCAAGTTATATCTCAAAATGGAAGATAAAGCTCAGTTTAACAACAATGCATAACTTTTGAAGGAGAGCTCGGATTTCAAAATTAAGTTGATTTTCGTGTTCTACGGCATGCGAATCATTAAATGTATACATGATATTCGGTTGCTTGCTTTTCCTAAGAAGTTATCGCAAGTTATATCTCAAAATGGAAGATAAAGCTCAGTTTAACAACAATGCATAACTTTTGAAGGAGAGCTCGGATTTCAAAATTAAGTTGATTTTCGTGTTCTACGGCATGCGAATCATTAAATGTATACATGATATTCGGTTGCTTGCTTTTCCTAAGAAGTTATCGCAAGTTATATCTCAAAATGGAAGATAAAGCTCAGTTTAACAACAATGCATAACTTTTGAAGGAGAGCTCGGATTTCAAAATTAAGTTGATTTTCGTGTTCTACGGCATGCGAATCATTAAATGTATACATGATATTCGGTTGCTTGCTTTTCCTAAGAAGTTATCGCAAGTTATATCTCAAAATGGAAGATAAAGCTCAGTTTAACAACAATGCATAACTTTTGAAGGAGAGCTCGGATTTCAAAATTAAGTTGATTTTCGTGTTCTACGGCATGCGAATCATTAAATGTATACATGATATTCGGTTGCTTGCTTTTCCTAAGAAGTTATCGCAAGTTATATCTCAAAATGGAAGATAAAGCTCAGTTTAACAACAATGCATAACTTTTGAAGGAGAGCTCGGATTTCAAAATTAAGTTGATTTTCGTGTTCTACGGCATGCGAATCATTAAATGTATACATGATATTCGGTTGCTTGCTTTTCCTAAGAAGTTATCGCAAGTTATATCTCAAAATGGAAGATAAAGCTCAGTTTAACAACAATGCATAACTTTTGAAGGAGAGCTCGGATTTCAAAATTAAGTTGATTTTCGTGTTCTACGGCATGCGAATCATTAAATGTATACATGATATTCGGTTGCTTGCTTTTCCTAAGAAGTTATCGCAAGTTATATCTCAAAATGGAAGATAAAGCTCAGTTTAACAACAATGCATAACTTTTGAAGGAGAGCTCGGATTTCAAAATTAAGTTGATTTTCGTGTTCTACGGCATGCGAATCATTAAATGTATACATGATATTCGGTTGCTTGCTTTTCCTAAGAAGTTATCGCAAGTTATATCTCAAAATGGAAGATAAAGCTCAGTTTAACAACAATGCATAACTTTTGAAGGAGAGCTCGGATTTCAAAATTAAGTTGATTTTCGTGTTCTACGGCATGCGAATCATTAAATGTATACATGATATTCGGTTGCTTGCTTTTCCTAAGAAGTTATCGCAAGTTATATCTCAAAATGGAAGATAAAGCTCAGTTTAACAACAATGCATAACTTTTGAAGGAGAGCTCGGATTTCAAAATTAAGTTGATTTTCGTGTTCTACGGCATGCGAATCATTAAATGTATACATGATATTCGGTTGCTTGCTTTTCCTAAGAAGTTATCGCAAGTTATATCTCAAAATGGAAGATAAAGCTCAGTTTAACAACAATGCATAACTTTTGAAGGAGAGCTCGGATTTCAAAATTAAGTTGATTTTCGTGTTCTAACGGCATGCGAATCATTAAATGTATACATGATATTCGGTTGCTTGCTTTTCCTAAGAAGTTATCGCAAGTTATATCTCAAAATGGAAGATAAAGCTCAGTTTAACAACAATGCATAACTTTTGAAGGAGAGCTCGGATTTCAAAATTAAGTTGATTTTCGTGTTCTACGGCATGCGAATCATTAAATGTATACATGATATTCGGTTGCTTGCTTTTCCTAAGAAGTTATCGCAAGTTATATCTCAAAATGGAAGATAAAGCTCAGTTTAACAACAATGCATAACTTTTGAAGGAGAGCTCGGATTTCAAAATTAAGTTGATTTTCGTGTTCTACGGCATGCGAATCATTAAATGTATACATGATATTCGGTTGCTTGCTTTTCCTAAGAAGTTATCGCAAGTTATATCTCAAAATGGAAGATAAAGCTCAGTTTAACAACAATGCATAACTTTTGAAGGAGAGCTCGGATTTCAAAATTAAGTTGATTTTCGTGTTCTACGGCATGCGAATCATTAAATGTATACATGATATTCGGTTGCTTGCTTTTCCTAAGAAGTTATCGCAAGTTATATCTCAAAATGGAAGATAAAGCTCAGTTTAACAACAATGCATAACTTTTGAAGGAGAGTCGGATTTCAAAATTAAGTTGATTTTCGTGTTCTACGGCATGCGAATCATTAAATGTATACATGATATTCGGTTGCTTGCTTTTCCTAAGAAGTTATCGCAAGTTATATCTCAAAATGGAAGATAAAGCTCAGTTTAACAACAATGCATAACTTTTGAAGGAGAGCTCGGATTTCAAAATTAAGTTGATTTTCGTGTTCTACGGCATGCGAATCATTAAATGTATACATGATATTCGGTTGCTTGCTTTTCCTAAGAAGTTATCGCAAGTTATATCTCAAAATGGAAGATAAAGCTCAGTTTAACAACAATGCATAACTTTTGAAGGAGAGCTCGGATTTCAAAATTAAGTTGATTTTCGTGTTCTACGGCATGCGAATCATTAAATGTATACATGATATTCGGTTGCTTGCTTTTCCTAAGAAGTTATCGCAAGTTATATCTCAAAATGGAAGATAAAGCTCAGTTTAACAACAATGCATAACTTTTGAAGGAGAGCTCGGATTTCAAAATTAAGTTGATTTTCGTGTTCTACGGCATGCGAATCATTAAATGTATACATGATATTCGGTTGCTTGCTTTTCCTAAGAAGTTATCGCAAGTTATATCTCAAAATGGAAGATAAAGCTCAGTTTAACAACAATGCATAACTTTTGAAGGAGAGCTCGGATTTCAAAATTAAGTTGATTTTCGTGTTCTACGGCATGCGAATCATTAAATGTATACATGATATTCGGTTGCTTGCTTTTCCTAAGAAGTTATCGCAAGTTATATCTCAAAATGGAAGATAAAGCTCAGTTTAACAACAATGCATAACTTTTGAAGGAGAGCTCGGATTTCAAAATTAAGTTGATTTTCGTGTTCTACGGCATGCGAATCATTAAATGTATACATGATATTCGGTTGCTTGCTTTTCCTAAGAAGTTATCGCAAGTTATATCTCAAAATGGAAGATAAAGCTCAGTTTAACAACAATGCATAACTTTTGAAGGAGAGCTCGGATTTCAAAATTAAGTTGATTTTCGTGTTCTACGGCATGCGAATCATTAAATGTATACATGATATTCGGTTGCTTGCTTTTCCTAAGAAGTTATCGCAAGTTATATCTCAAAATGGAAGATAAAGCTCAGTTTAACAACAATGCATAACTTTTGAAGGAGAGCTCGGATTTCAAAATTAAGTTGATTTTCGTGTTCTACGGCATGCGAATCATTAAATGTATACATGATATTCGGTTGCTTGCTTTTCCTAAGAAGTTATCGCAAGTTATATCTCAAAATGGAAGATAAAGCTCAGTTTAACAACAATGCATAACTTTTGAAGGAGAGCTCGGATTTCAAAATTAAGTTGATTTTCGTGTTCTACGGCATGCGAATCATTAAATGTATACATGATATTCGGTTGCTTGCTTTTCCTAAGAAGTTATCGCAAGTTATATCTCAAAATGGAAGATAAAGCTCAGTTTAACAACAATGCATAACTTTTGAAGGAGAGCTCGGATTTCAAAATTAAGTTGATTTTCGTGTTCTACGGCATGCGAATCATTAAATGTATACATGATATTCGGTTGCTTGCTTTTCCTAAGAAGTTATCGCAAGTTATATCTCAAAATGGAAGATAAAGCTCAGTTTAACAACAATGCATAACTTTTGAAGGAGAGCTCGGATTTCAAAATTAAGTTGATTTTCGTGTTCTACGGCATGCGAATCATTAAATGTATACATGATATTCGGTTGCTTGCTTTTCCTAAGAAGTTATCGCAAGTTATATCTCAAAATGGAAGATAAAGCTCAGTTTAACAACAATGCATAACTTTTGAAGGAGAGCTCGGATTTCAAAATTAAGTTGATTTTCGTGTTCTACGGCATGCGAATCATTAAATGTATACATGATATTCGGTTGCTTGCTTTTCCTAAGAAGTTATCGCAAGTTATATCTCAAAATGGAAGATAAAGCTCAGTTTAACAACAATGCATAACTTTTGAAGGAGAGCTCGGATTTCAAAATTAAGTTGATTTTCGTGTTCTACGGCATGCGAATCATTAAATGTATAAATGATATTCGGTTGCTTGCTTTTCCTAAGAAGTTATCGCAAGTTATATCTCAAAATGGAAGATAAAGCTCAGTTTAACAACAATGCATAACTTTTGAAGGAGAGCTCGGATTTCAAAATTAAGTTGATTTTCGTGTTCTACGGCATGCGAATCATTAAATGTATACATGATATTCGGTTGCTTGCTTTTCCTAAGAAGTTATCGCAAGTTATATCTCAAAATGGAAGATAAAGCTCAGTTTAACAACAATGCATAACTTTTGAAGGAGAGCTCGGATTTCAAAATTAAGTTGATTTTCGTGTTCTACGGCATGCGAATCATTAAATGTATACATGATATTCGGTTGCTTGCTTTTCCTAAGAAGTTATCGCAAGTTATATCTCAAAATGGAAGATAAAGCTCAGTTTAACAACAATGCATAACTTTTGAAGGAGAGCTCGGATTTCAAAATTAAGTTGATTTTCGTGTTCTACGGCATGCGAATCATTAAATGTATACATGATATTCGGTTGCTTGCTTTTCCTAAGAAGTTATCGCAAGTTATATCTCAAAATGGAAGATAAAGCTCAGTTTAACAACAATGCATAACTTTTGAAGGAGAGCTCGGATTTCAAAATTAAGTTGATTTTCGTGTTCTACGGCATGCGAATCATTAAATGTATACATGATATTCGGTTGCTTGCTTTTCCTAAGAAGTTATCGCAAGTTATATCTCAAAATGGAAGATAAAGCTCAGTTTAACAACAATGCATAACTTTTGAAGGAGAGCTCGGATTTCAAAATTAAGTTGATTTTCGTGTTCTACGGCATGCGAATCATTAAATGTATACATGATATTCGGTTGCTTGCTTTTCCTAAGAAGTTATCGCAAGTTATATCTCAAAATGGAAGATAAAGCTCAGTTTAACAACAATGCATAACTTTTGAAGGAGAGCTCGGATTTCAAAATTAAGTTGATTTTCGTGTTCTACGGCATGCGAATCATTAAATGTATACATGATATTCGGTTGCTTGCTTTTCCTAAGAAGTTATCGCAAGTTATATCTCAAAATGGAAGATAAAGCTCAGTTTAACAACAATGCATAACTTTTGAAGGAGAGCTCGGATTTCAAAATTAAGTTGATTTTCGTGTTCTACGGCATGCGAATCATTAAATGTATACATGATATTCGGTTGCTTGCTTTTCCTAAGAAGTTATCGCAAGTTATATCTCAAAATGGAAGATAAAGCTCAGTTTAACCAACAATGCATAACTTTTGAAGGAGAGCTCGGATTTCAAAATTAAGTTGATTTTCGTGTTCTACGGCATGCGAATCATTAAATGTATACATGATATTCGGTTGCTTGCTTTTCCTAAGAAGTTATCGCAAGTTATATCTCAAAATGGAAGATAAAGCTCAGTTTAACAACAATGCATAACTTTTGAAGGAGAGCTCGGATTTCAAAATTAAGTTGATTTTCGTGTTCTACGGCATGCGAATCATTAAATGTATACATGATATTCGGTTGCTTGCTTTTCCTAAGAAGTTATCGCAAGTTATATCTCAAAATGGAAGATAAAGCTCAGTTTAACAACAATGCATAACTTTTGAAGGAGAGCTCGGATTTCAAAATTAAGTTGATTTTCGTGTTCTACGGCATGCGAATCATTAAATGTATACATGATATTCGGTTGCTTGCTTTTCCTAAGAAGTTATCGCAAGTTATATCTCAAAATGGAAGATAAAGCTCAGTTTAACAACAATGCATAACTTTTGAAGGAGAGCTCGGATTTCAAAATTAAGTTGATTTTCGTGTTCTACGGCATGCGAATCATTAAATGTATACATGATATTCGGTTGCTTGCTTTTCCTAAGAAGTTATCGCAAGTTATATCTCAAAATGGAAGATAAAGCTCAGTTTAACAACAATGCATAACTTTTGAAGGAGAGCTCGGATTTCAAAATTAAGTTGATTTTCGTGTTCTACGGCATGCGAATCATTAAATGTATACATGATATTCGGTTGCTTGCTTTTCCTAAGAAGTTATCGCAAGTTATATCTCAAAATGGAAGATAAAGCTCAGTTTAACAACAATGCATAACTTTTGAAGGAGAGCTCGGATTTCAAAATTAAGTTGATTTTCGTGTTCTACGGCATGCGAATCATTAAATGTATACATGATATTCGGTTGCTTGCTTTTCCTAAGAAGTTATCGCAAGTTATATCTCAAAATGGAAGATAAAGCTCAGTTTAACAACAATGCATAACTTTTGAAGGAGAGCTCGGATTTCAAAATTAAGTTGATTTTCGTGTTCTACGGCATGCGAATCATTAAATGTATACATGATATTCGGTTGCTTGCTTTTCCTAAGAAGTTATCGCAAGTTATATCTCAAAATGGAAGATAAAGCTCAGTTTAACAACAATGCATAACTTTTGAAGGAGAGCTCGGATTTCAAAATTAAGTTGATTTTCGTGTTCTACGGCATGCGAATCATTAAATGTATACATGATATTCGGTTGCTTGCTTTTCCTAAGAAGTTATCGCAAGTTATATCTCAAAATGGAAGATAAAGCTCAGTTTAACAACAATGCATAACTTTTGAAGGAGAGCTCGGATTTCAAAATTAAGTTGATTTTCGTGTTCTACGGCATGCGAATCATTAAATGTATACATGATATTCGGTTGCTTGCTTTTCCTAAGAAGTTATCGCAAGTTATATCTCAAAATGGAAGATAAAGCTCAGTTTAACAACAATGCATAACTTTTGAAGGAGAGCTCGGATTTCAAAATTAAGTTGATTTTCGTGTTCTACGGCATGCGAATCATTAAATGTATACATGATATTCGGTTGCTTGCTTTTCCTAAGAAGTTATCGCAAGTTATATCTCAAAATGGAAGATAAAGCTCAGTTTAACAACAATGCATAACTTTTGAAGGAGAGCTCGGATTTCAAAATTAAGTTGATTTTCGTGTTCTACGGCATGCGAATCATTAAATGTATACATGATATTCGGTTGCTTGCTTTTCCTAAGAAGTTATCGCAAGTTATATCTCAAAATGGAAGATAAAGCTCAGTTTAACAACAATGCATAACTTTTGAAGGAGAGCTCGGATTTCAAAATTAAGTTGATTTTCGTGTTCTACGGCATGCGAATCATTAAATGTATACATGATATTCGGTTGCTTGCTTTTCCTAAGAAGTTATCGCAAGTTATATCTCAAAATGGAAGATAAAGCTCAGTTTAACAACAATGCATAACTTTTGAAGGAGAGCTCGGATTTCAAAATTAAGTTGATTTTCGTGTTCTACGGCATGCGAATCATTAAATGTATACATGATATTCGGTTGCTTGCTTTTCCTAAGAAGTTATCGCAAGTTATATCTCAAAATGGAAGATAAAGCTCAGTTTAACAACAATGCATAACTTTTGAAGGAGAGCTCGGATTTCAAAATTAAGTTGATTTTCGTGTTCTACGGCATGCGAATCATTAAATGTATACATGATATTCGGTTGCTTGCTTTTCCTAAGAAGTTATCGCAAGTTATATCTCAAAATGGAAGATAAAGCTCAGTTTAACAACAATGCATAACTTTTGAAGGAGAGCTCGGATTTCAAAATTAAGTTGATTTTCGTGTTCTACGGCATGCGAATCATTAAATGTATACATGATATTCGGTTGCTTGCTTTTCCTAAGAAGTTATCGCAAGTTATATCTCAAAATGGAAGATAAAGCTCAGTTTAACAACAATGCATAACTTTTGAAGGAGAGCTCGGATTTCAAAATTAAGTTGATTTTCGTGTTCTACGGCATGCGAATCATTAAATGTATACATGATATTCGGTTGCTTGCTTTTCCTAAGAAGTTATCGCAAGTTATATCTCAAAATGGAAGATAAAGCTCAGTTTAACAACAATGCATAACTTTTGAAGGAGAGCTCGGATTTCAAAATTAAGTTGATTTTCGTGTTCTACGGCATGCGAATCATTAAATGTATACATGATATTCGGTTGCTTGCTTTTCCTAAGAAGTTATCGCAAGTTATATCTCAAAATGGAAGATAAAGCTCAGTTTAACAACAATGCATAACTTTTGAAGGAGAGCTCGGATTTCAAAATTAAGTTGATTTTCGTGTTCTACGGCATGCGAATCATTAAATGTATACATGATATTCGGTTGCTTGCTTTTCCTAAGAAGTTATCGCAAGTTATATCTCAAAATGGAAGATAAAGCTCAGTTTAACAACAATGCATAACTTTTGAAGGAGAGCTCGGATTTCAAAATTAAGTTGATTTTCGTGTTCTACGGCATGCGAATCATTAAATGTATACATGATATTCGGTTGCTTGCTTTTCCTAAGAAGTTATCGCAAGTTATATCTCAAAATGGAAGATAAAGCTCAGTTTAACAACAATGCATAACTTTTGAAGGAGAGCTCGGATTTCAAAATTAAGTTGATTTTCGTGTTCTACGGCATGCGAATCATTAAATGTATACATGATATTCGGTTGCTTGCTTTTCCTAAGAAGTTATCGCAAGTTATATCTCAAAATGGAAGATAAAGCTCAGTTTAACAACAATGCATAACTTTTGAAGGAGAGCTCGGATTTCAAAATTAAGTTGATTTTCGTGTTCTACGGCATGCGAATCATTAAATGTATACATGATATTCGGTTGCTTGCTTTTCCTAAGAAGTTATCGCAAGTTATATCTCAAAATGGAAGATAAAGCTCAGTTTAACAACAATGCATAACTTTTGAAGGAGAGCTCGGATTTCAAAATTAAGTTGATTTTCGTGTTCTACGGCATGCGAATCATTAAATGTATACATGATATTCGGTTGCTTGCTTTTCCTAAGAAGTTATCGCAAGTTATATCTCAAAATGGAAGATAAAGCTCAGTTTAACAACAATGCATAACTTTTGAAGGAGAGCTCGGATTTCAAAATTAAGTTGATTTTCGTGTTCTACGGCATGCGAATCATTAAATGTATACATGATATTCGGTTGCTTGCTTTTCCTAAGAAGTTATCGCAAGTTATATCTCAAAATGGAAGATAAAGCTCAGTTTAACAACAATGCATAACTTTTGAAGGAGAGCTCGGATTTCAAAATTAAGTTGATTTTCGTGTTCTACGGCATGCGAATCATTAAATGTATACATGATATTCGGTTGCTTGCTTTTCCTAAGAAGTTATCGCAAGTTATATCTCAAAATGGAAGATAAAGCTCAGTTTAACAACAATGCATAACTTTTGAAGGAGAGCTCGGATTTCAAAATTAAGTTGATTTTCGTGTTCTACGGCATGCGAATCATTAAATGTATACATGATATTCGGTTGCTTGCTTTTCCTAAGAAGTTATCGCAAGTTATATCTCAAAATGGAAGATAAAGCTCAGTTTAACAACAATGCATAACTTTTGAAGGAGAGCTCGGATTTCAAAATTAAGTTGATTTTCGTGTTCTACGGCATGCGAATCATTAAATGTATACATGATATTCGGTTGCTTGCTTTTCCTAAGAAGTTATCGCAAGTTATATCTCAAAATGGAAGATAAAGCTCAGTTTAACAACAATGCATAACTTTTGAAGGAGAGCTCGGATTTCAAAATTAAGTTGATTTTCGTGTTCTACGGCATGCGAATCATTAAATGTATACATGATATTCGGTTGCTTGCTTTTCCTAAGAAGTTATCGCAAGTTATATCTCAAAATGGAAGATAAAGCTCAGTTTAACAACAATGCATAACTTTTGAAGGAGAGCTCGGATTTCAAAATTAAGTTGATTTTCGTGTTCTACGGCATGCGAATCATTAAATGTATACATGATATTCGGTTGCTTGCTTTTCCTAAGAAGTTATCGCAAGTTATATCTCAAAATGGAAGATAAAGCTCAGTTTAACAACAATGCATAACTTTTGAAGGAGAGCTCGGATTTCAAAATTAAGTTGATTTTCGTGTTCTACGGCATGCGAATCATTAAATGTATACATGATATTCGGTTGCTTGCTTTTCCTAAGAAGTTATCGCAAGTTATATCTCAAAATGGAAGATAAAGCTCAGTTTAACAACAATGCATAACTTTTGAAGGAGAGCTCGGATTTCAAAATTAAGTTGATTTTCGTGTTCTACGGCATGCGAATCATTAAATGTATACATGATATTCGGTTGCTTGCTTTTCCTAAGAAGTTATCGCAAGTTATATCTCAAAATGGAAGATAAAGCTCAGTTTAACAACAATGCATAACTTTTGAAGGAGAGCTCGGATTTCAAAATTAAGTTGATTTTCGTGTTCTACGGCATGCGAATCATTAAATGTATACATGATATTCGGTTGCTTGCTTTTCCTAAGAAGTTATCGCAAGTTATATCTCAAAATGGAAGATAAAGCTCAGTTTAACAACAATGCATAACTTTTGAAGGAGAGCTCGGATTTCAAAATTAAGTTGATTTTCGTGTTCTACGGCATGCGAATCATTAAATGTATACATGATATTCGGTTGCTTGCTTTTCCTAAGAAGTTATCGCAAGTTATATCTCAAAATGGAAGATAAAGCTCAGTTTAACAACAATGCATAACTTTTGAAGGAGAGCTCGGATTTCAAAATTAAGTTGATTTTCGTGTTCTACGGCATGCGAATCATTAAATGTATACATGATATTCGGTTGCTTGCTTTTCCTAAGAAGTTATCGCAAGTTATATCTCAAAATGGAAGATAAAGCTCAGTTTAACAACAATGCATAACTTTTGAAGGAGAGCTCGGATTTCAAAATTAAGTTGATTTTCGTGTTCTACGGCATGCGAATCATTAAATGTATACATGATATTCGGTTGCTTGCTTTTCCTAAGAAGTTATCGCAAGTTATATCTCAAAATGGAAGATAAAGCTCAGTTTAACAACAATGCATAACTTTTGAAGGAGAGCTCGGATTTCAAAATTAAGTTGATTTTCGTGTTCTACGGCATGCGAATCATTAAATGTATACATGATATTCGGTTGCTTGCTTTTCCTAAGAAGTTATCGCAAGTTATATCTCAAAATGGAAGATAAAGCTCAGTTTAACAACAATGCATAACTTTTGAAGGAGAGCTCGGATTTCAAAATTAAGTTGATTTTCGTGTTCTACGGCATGCGAATCATTAAATGTATACATGATATTCGGTTGCTTGCTTTTCCTAAGAAGTTATCGCAAGTTATATCTCAAAATGGAAGATAAAGCTCAGTTTAACAACAATGCATAACTTTTGAAGGAGAGCTCGGATTTCAAAATTAAGTTGATTTTCGTGTTCTACGGCATGCGAATCATTAAATGTATACATGATATTCGGTTGCTTGCTTTTCCTAAGAAGTTATCGCAAGTTATATCTCAAAATGGAAGATAAAGCTCAGTTTAACAACAATGCATAACTTTTGAAGGAGAGCTCGGATTTCAAAATTAAGTTGATTTTCGTGTTCTACGGCATGCGAATCATTAAATGTATACATGATATTCGGTTGCTTGCTTTTCCTAAGAAGTTATCGCAAGTTATATCTCAAAATGGAAGATAAAGCTCAGTTTAACAACAATGCATAACTTTTGAAGGAGAGCTCGGATTTCAAAATTAAGTTGATTTTCGTGTTCTACGGCATGCGAATCATTAAATGTATACATGATATTCGGTTGCTTGCTTTTCCTAAGAAGTTATCGCAAGTTATATCTCAAAATGGAAGATAAAGCTCAGTTTAACAACAATGCATAACTTTTGAAGGAGAGCTCGGATTTCAAAATTAAGTTGATTTTCGTGTTCTACGGCATGCGAATCATTAAATGTATACATGATATTCGGTTGCTTGCTTTTCCTAAGAAGTTATCGCAAGTTATATCTCAAAATGGAAGATAAAGCTCAGTTTAACAACAATGCATAACTTTTGAAGGAGAGCTCGGATTTCAAAATTAAGTTGATTTTCGTGTTCTACGGCATGCGAATCATTAAATGTATACATGATATTCGGTTGCTTGCTTTTCCTAAGAAGTTATCGCAAGTTATATCTCAAAATGGAAGATAAAGCTCAGTTTAACAACAATGCATAACTTTTGAAGGAGAGCTCGGATTTCAAAATTAAGTTGATTTTCGTGTTCTACGGCATGCGAATCATTAAATGTATACATGATATTCGGTTGCTTGCTTTTCCTAAGAAGTTATCGCAAGTTATATCTCAAAATGGAAGATAAAGCTCAGTTTAACAACAATGCATAACTTTTGAAGGAGAGCTCGGATTTCAAAATTAAGTTGATTTTCGTGTTCTACGGCATGCGAATCATTAAATGTATACATGATATTCGGTTGCTTGCTTTTCCTAAGAAGTTATCGCAAGTTATATCTCAAAATGGAAGATAAAGCTCAGTTTAACAACAATGCATAACTTTTGAAGGAGAGCTCGGATTTCAAAATTAAGTTGATTTTCGTGTTCTACGGCATGCGAATCATTAAATGTATACATGATATTCGGTTGCTTGCTTTTCCTAAGAAGTTATCGCAAGTTATATCTCAAAATGGAAGATAAAGCTCAGTTTAACAACAATGCATAACTTTTGAAGGAGAGCTCGGATTTCAAAATTAAGTTGATTTTCGTGTTCTACGGCATGCGAATCATTAAATGTATACATGATATTCGGTTGCTTGCTTTTCCTAAGAAGTTATCGCAAGTTATATCTCAAAATGGAAGATAAAGCTCAGTTTAACAACAATGCATAACTTTTGAAGGAGAGCTCGGATTTCAAAATTAAGTTGATTTTCGTGTTCTACGGCATGCGAATCATTAAATGTATACATGATATTCGGTTGCTTGCTTTTCCTAAGAAGTTATCGCAAGTTATATCTCAAAATGGAAGATAAAGCTCAGTTTAACAACAATGCATAACTTTTGAAGGAGAGCTCGGATTTCAAAATTAAGTTGATTTTCGTGTTCTACGGCATGCGAATCATTAAATGTATACATGATATTCGGTTGCTTGCTTTTCCTAAGAAGTTATCGCAAGTTATATCTCAAAATGGAAGATAAAGCTCAGTTTAACAACAATGCATAACTTTTGAAGGAGAGCTCGGATTTCAAAATTAAGTTGATTTTCGTGTTCTACGGCATGCGAATCATTAAATGTATACATGATATTCGGTTGCTTGCTTTTCCTAAGAAGTTATCGCAAGTTATATCTCAAAATGGAAGATAAAGCTCAGTTTAACAACAATGCATAACTTTTGAAGGAGAGCTCGGATTTCAAAATTAAGTTGATTTTCGTGTTCTACGGCATGCGAATCATTAAATGTATACATGATATTCGGTTGCTTGCTTTTCCTAAGAAGTTATCGCAAGTTATATCTCAAAATGGAAGATAAAGCTCAGTTTAACAACAATGCATAACTTTTGAAGGAGAGCTCGGATTTCAAAATTAAGTTGATTTTCGTGTTCTACGGCATGCGAATCATTAAATGTATACATGATATTCGGTTGCTTGCTTTTCCTAAGAAGTTATCGCAAGTTATATCTCAAAATGGAAGATAAAGCTCAGTTTAACAACAATGCATAACTTTTGAAGGAGAGCTCGGATTTCAAAATTAAGTTGATTTTCGTGTTCTACGGCATGCGAATCATTAAATGTATACATGATATTCGGTTGCTTGCTTTTCCTAAGAAGTTATCGCAAGTTATATCTCAAAATGGAAGATAAAGCTCAGTTTAACAACAATGCATAACTTTTGAAGGAGAGCTCGGATTTCAAAATTAAGTTGATTTTCGTGTTCTACGGCATGCGAATCATTAAATGTATACATGATATTCGGTTGCTTGCTTTTCCTAAGAAGTTATCGCAAGTTATATCTCAAAATGGAAGATAAAGCTCAGTTTAACAACAATGCATAACTTTTGAAGGAGAGCTCGGATTTCAAAATTAAGTTGATTTTCGTGTTCTACGGCATGCGAATCATTAAATGTATACATGATATTCGGTTGCTTGCTTTTCCTAAGAAGTTATCGCAAGTTATATCTCAAAATGGAAGATAAAGCTCAGTTTAACAACAATGCATAACTTTTGAAGGAGAGCTCGGATTTCAAAATTAAGTTGATTTTCGTGTTCTACGGCATGCGAATCATTAAATGTATACATGATATTCGGTTGCTTGCTTTTCCTAAGAAGTTATCGCAAGTTATATCTCAAAATGGAAGATAAAGCTCAGTTTAACAACAATGCATAACTTTTGAAGGAGAGCTCGGATTTCAAAATTAAGTTGATTTTCGTGTTCTACGGCATGCGAATCATTAAATGTATACATGATATTCGGTTGCTTGCTTTTCCTAAGAAGTTATCGCAAGTTATATCTCAAAATGGAAGATAAAGCTCAGTTTAACAACAATGCATAACTTTTGAAGGAGAGCTCGGATTTCAAAATTAAGTTGATTTTCGTGTTCTACGGCATGCGAATCATTAAATGTATACATGATATTCGGTTGCTTGCTTTTCCTAAGAAGTTATCGCAAGTTATATCTCAAAATGGAAGATAAAGCTCAGTTTAACAACAATGCATAACTTTTGAAGGAGAGCTCGGATTTCAAAATTAAGTTGATTTTCGTGTTCTACGGCATGCGAATCATTAAATGTATACATGATATTCGGTTGCTTGCTTTTCCTAAGAAGTTATCGCAAGTTATATCTCAAAATGGAAGATAAAGCTCAGTTTAACAACAATGCATAACTTTTGAAGGAGAGCTCGGATTTCAAAATTAAGTTGATTTTCGTGTTCTACGGCATGCGAATCATTAAATGTATACATGATATTCGGTTGCTTGCTTTTCCTAAGAAGTTATCGCAAGTTATATCTCAAAATGGAAGATAAAGCTCAGTTTAACAACAATGCATAACTTTTGAAGGAGAGCTCGGATTTCAAAATTAAGTTGATTTTCGTGTTCTACGGCATGCGAATCATTAAATGTATACATGATATTCGGTTGCTTGCTTTTCCTAAGAAGTTATCGCAAGTTATATCTCAAAATGGAAGATAAAGCTCAGTTTAACAACAATGCATAACTTTTGAAGGAGAGCTCGGATTTCAAAATTAAGTTGATTTTCGTGTTCTACGGCATGCGAATCATTAAATGTATACATGATATTCGGTTGCTTGCTTTTCCTAAGAAGTTATCGCAAGTTATATCTCAAAATGGAAGATAAAGCTCAGTTTAACAACAATGCATAACTTTTGAAGGAGAGCTCGGATTTCAAAATTAAGTTGATTTTCGTGTTCTACGGCATGCGAATCATTAAATGTATACATGATATTCGGTTGCTTGCTTTTCCTAAGAAGTTATCGCAAGTTATATCTCAAAATGGAAGATAAAGCTCAGTTTAACAACAATGCATAACTTTTGAAGGAGAGCTCGGATTTCAAAATTAAGTTGATTTTCGTGTTCTACGGCATGCGAATCATTAAATGTATACATGATATTCGGTTGCTTGCTTTTCCTAAGAAGTTATCGCAAGTTATATCTCAAAATGGAAGATAAAGCTCAGTTTAACAACAATGCATAACTTTTGAAGGAGAGCTCGGATTTCAAAATTAAGTTGATTTTCGTGTTCTACGGCATGCGAATCATTAAATGTATACATGATATTCGGTTGCTTGCTTTTCCTAAGAAGTTATCGCAAGTTATATCTCAAAATGGAAGATAAAGCTCAGTTTAACAACAATGCATAACTTTTGAAGGAGAGCTCGGATTTCAAAATTAAGTTGATTTTCGTGTTCTACGGCATGCGAATCATTAAATGTATACATGATATTCGGTTGCTTGCTTTTCCTAAGAAGTTATCGCAAGTTATATCTCAAAATGGAAGATAAAGCTCAGTTTAACAACAATGCATAACTTTTGAAGGAGAGCTCGGATTTCAAAATTAAGTTGATTTTCGTGTTCTACGGCATGCGAATCATTAAATGTATACATGATATTCGGTTGCTTGCTTTTCCTAAGAAGTTATCGCAAGTTATATCTCAAAATGGAAGATAAAGCTCAGTTTAACAACAATGCATAACTTTTGAAGGAGAGCTCGGATTTCAAAATTAAGTTGATTTTCGTGTTCTACGGCATGCGAATCATTAAATGTATACATGATATTCGGTTGCTTGCTTTTCCTAAGAAGTTATCGCAAGTTATATCTCAAAATGGAAGATAAAGCTCAGTTTAACAACAATGCATAACTTTTGAAGGAGAGCTCGGATTTCAAAATTAAGTTGATTTTCGTGTTCTACGGCATGCGAATCATTAAATGTATACATGATATTCGGTTGCTTGCTTTTCCTAAGAAGTTATCGCAAGTTATATCTCAAAATGGAAGATAAAGCTCAGTTTAACAACAATGCATAACTTTTGAAGGAGAGCTCGGATTTCAAAATTAAGTTGATTTTCGTGTTCTACGGCATGCGAATCATTAAATGTATACATGATATTCGGTTGCTTGCTTTTCCTAAGAAGTTATCGCAAGTTATATCTCAAAATGGAAGATAAAGCTCAGTTTAACAACAATGCATAACTTTTGAAGGAGAGCTCGGATTTCAAAATTAAGTTGATTTTCGTGTTCTACGGCATGCGAATCATTAAATGTATACATGATATTCGGTTGCTTGCTTTTCCTAAGAAGTTATCGCAAGTTATATCTCAAAATGGAAGATAAAGCTCAGTTTAACAACAATGCATAACTTTTGAAGGAGAGCTCGGATTTCAAAATTAAGTTGATTTTCGTGTTCTACGGCATGCGAATCATTAAATGTATACATGATATTCGGTTGCTTGCTTTTCCTAAGAAGTTATCGCAAGTTATATCTCAAAATGGAAGATAAAGCTCAGTTTAACAACAATGCATAACTTTTGAAGGAGAGCTCGGATTTCAAAATTAAGTTGATTTTCGTGTTCTACGGCATGCGAATCATTAAATGTATACATGATATTCGGTTGCTTGCTTTTCCTAAGAAGTTATCGCAAGTTATATCTCAAAATGGAAGATAAAGCTCAGTTTAACAACAATGCATAACTTTTGAAGGAGAGCTCGGATTTCAAAATTAAGTTGATTTTCGTGTTCTACGGCATGCGAATCATTAAA
>JAUCBL010000546.1:0-51290 GCA_033807585.1 Hydrophis major
TAATTTTTCAAAAGAAAAATAGAGTCTTTCTAGAAGGACGTAAATTCATCTATTACACATCACTATAAAATACAGTTTGTATTTTTCAATTATAATGGGGTGTGTGTATTAATTTCTGTCTTTCAGCTTTACTGTTCAGCTAGGTGTGCTTTTATTGTTATGTGCCTTGTTGGAAAGACTGCTGCTATTACTACTATTGCTATTAGTAATAGGGCTGCAAATACCCAGCTGTTCAAGATTGTTATTTGTTTTTAGCTATACATATATTAATGAAATGTAAACATCAAGAAATCCACAAAGTTATTCGAGCTATATTTCAGAAAATCATCATAATTACCACCAGACTAAGCTATTTAGATATCTACCACATATTACACAGTTTGTGAAGAATGTGGATAAAAAGTTTATAACGCTAGATACTACATTGAAACTAATAATTCAAAATTTGAATAATAATTCTCTGCAAAATGCAGATAAAACTATTAATTTTTCAGTAATGAAATGTTGACTTTTTACAAGGACTTTCTATGTATCTATGAAATATTTCATGGTCTCAATATTTATATTCCACTTATCTTTTAGGGAAAACAAGAAAGAAGCCTGAGGTAGTGGATACCATATTTGTTAAAAAAGTTAGAGAAGGAAGACCTGCTTTTGAAGCTGGATTATCCACAGGTATCTTTCACTTCTCTTCATATAGTAATCATATCTCTGAATTTGGCTGGAATAGGATTTTACACATAACAATTCAATAGGCAAATTTAAACTTTGTGCCAAACTTCATTGTTTGGCAAATCAGTCTTGATGACTCTCAGACATTTTATATATATGAACTACATTTTATATGTTTTACACGTGCATTAACAATTTAGTGCTCATTTGGCTATGGTGGAAATTCCTTCATCTCCATTAGTTCATTAAATTGAGGTTTAATGGAATATCATGAATAGATTTTTTTTTTTTCAGTATTTGTCTCTGAACAATAAAAAAAACACTTGGATAATAGAGATATCTAGCTAATTCTTCCTAAGCAGTTTTAATAATTTATGGCTAATTTTTGTAGGTGGATTTTTAAAAGAATTAATGAGCTTTGAAAACCATAACCACTTCATATATTACTAGAAAGCAGCAAGAAGTTATTATATATTTCCATATTATTAGATTCATGCAGGGGTGGGATACGACTGGGTTAACTACCGGTTCGGGATTTATGAGCTTCCCTGCAGGCTGCGAGCCGCGGGCCTGTAAATCGTTATCAGCAGCTGCCTGCAGAGAAGCAGCCTTTGAAACAGCCCTCTTTTCTTGCTTTTCTAACTGCAACTGTGTCTCGTTCGGCAGCTGAAGTTGAAAAATCAGGAAATAAAGATCAGGTAAGAGCCCAGGTGGGCGGGGTGGGCAAAAGCATCAGGAGACATAGAACTGGTGCTTTGTCTGCTGCTCTTTAGCGCTACCAGTTCTACAGAGGTGGACAGAACCAGTAGAAACCCACCCCTGGATCCATGTCTATAAATGCCATGAGATCTGGAATAATAAATGAGTTCCACACTTGTAGATTTCATCCATGATAACATACCTAATATTATTAGAATAATCCTAGTTATGGTGTGGAAGATTGTCAGTGATCCAGGTACAGTTGTTTGGAAGCTGAGTCATAGCAACCTTGGAAGTCCGGTTGCCAAGATTCTTCTTCCAAATTCTGGTGTTATAGTAATTGTAAAGAAAAAAATTAGAATTGTTTTTAATTCCCCACTTTTAAAAAAAATTGTGTCAGCTTTAAATCAAGAAAAGAATGACTTTGTTTCCTTTTTTTATCTGTAGGTGACAGAATTATAAAAGTTAATAGAGAAAGTGTCAAAGGAAAGACATTTTCTCAAGTAATTGCTTTAATTCAGAACAGGTAAAGCATTTATTTTAAAATATAATTTGAATTTTCATTTCAAATATTTCATATATTTTTATATATCTTTGAAAGGGATTTATGAAATACGTTTTGTTCTGTGATATGATGAACTATAATTAAACTTCAAAGTCAAATTGTTAATGAAAGAAGGTGAATGGTTTAAAACATCTAGGTTTTCTCCTCTTGTAGTTTCAATCTAGTTTTTCTTGTTGATAACATTTACAAGAATGAAAATAATTCTGAAATGAATTTCACTGCACTTTACACCAGAGTTTATAGGTTTCTTTCCATAATATAATCCAGTCATTAACTAGCCAAGTGAAGTTTTATTATGTTTGGTTTGCTAACGGACAATCATACTAGTTGGGTCAAAAGTCATTCTTCAAGAATATATATCCTTGTTTATCAACCACAATTGGGACCAGGAATTCCATCACTAAGCAACACAATTGTAAAGTACAATGTCACTTGATCATGCCAACTTACAATAGCAATTGTGGCAGTTCTAACTGCCATCACTAGATGAATCCTGTACAAGCGTGATATTCTGCAATCACATGATTGTTATTTGTGATTCCCTGCTGACTTCACCATTGACTTTGCTTGATGGAGGCCAGCAGTGAAGGTGATCGTGTGACTCTGAGATGTTGCAGCTGTCATAATTATGAGCCAGTTATCAAGTGCTCAAATTGCAGTTTGTGATTAGAAGGATACTCTGATGGCTGCAATTATAAGAATGTGTGCTATCATAACTTTGAATGGCTGCTGAACAACTGCTCAGTCACAAGGATTATCTACATGTTCATTCAGAAAATGCTTGGTAACCTACCACTAGACTCTTCTCCCTGGAAATACCAGCATGCTTTATTATTAACTCCTTTCTGAATGGCCAGGCAAGATGTTTGGGGATTGAATTCAACCTGTTCTTTCCGCCTCTATTTCTTGTAAGTCTCTATAAGCAAAAAAAGAACAGTTGACTGGGATTTGGTGTTCCTAAAACATGACTAGATAGCTGGAATTAATTTAATCCTTTGTAAGTGTGGGTCTATTTTGTTCTAAATATTAGCACTTGGGATTTATTTATTACGTCAGTTGATTTTTTTTTTTTAGCCCAATGACATAATGCCAGAAACAAGGCCAGAAACATTAACTTCCAGATGTTGCTGATCCTCATTTTCCAATCAACTCTAATAGAATTGCCAAAAAGTCTGACAGTAACCAGAAGATCACAAGCCCCTACCTCTTCTTTAGCACCCTCTGTATTCCCAAAAAGAAATTGCAAATTTTATGGTAGTAGAAAAATCAACCTTCAGTGACAACCAAATTTTTTTAACGTTAAAAGTCCATGTACAAGTATTTGAAACATTTATATTAAGAAGTATTCTGTTATAAGTTCTCAAATACATTTTGTAGTTTTATAGCGCAAAAATACATATACTGTTTACTTTTGGAATAATGTGCAGATTTTTAAAAAAATATATAAAATACATCTTGAATTCCTTGTATAATTTTGAGAATTTCATAAAATAATATAATGAATCAAGCATGGATTAAAAGAAGATACAGTGTCAGGATTTAGAGATTAATTTGTAACTGTCTTCTACTTTTTTGAAGTCTATTCTATTTTTTATTAAAGCATGTAGGATTCTTTTCTTCTAAGACAGTCATTGCATTTTTCTTCAACCTCTTTTTACATCAATCAATTTAAGGCAGCAGATGTGAAACTAAAATCAAATCTTGTGTTTGATCAGCAGTTTACATAGGATTCTTTAAAAAAAATTTATTATGCAAGATCTAACTTTCATTCAGTAATTCACATCTTAATTTAAACATTTTTAAAGCATTCACAAATTATTAGTAGCATTAAGAAAACAAACAACATTTCTATAAAGTTTTGGAAACATAAAACTATTGAAAATGCTACTGCAGTGAAATTACCGTATATACTCAAGTATAAGCCGAGTTTTTCAGCCCATTTTTTGTGCTGAAAAAACGCCCTCGGCTTATACTCGAGTCAGATTCCCCTCTGAAAAAAAATGACCCACCGCCATGTGAGAATGCTCAGACACGAAATCTGTCCGACCGAAAATAAGTGTGTGTGTGTGGGGGGGATTTGTAGGGAAGATGTAGGGAGAAGGCAAAAGCGACGGAAGATCCTTCAGGGGAAACTGAGGGGGAGACTCACTCGGGAGGAGGGGGAGGAGGGGGAGGAGGAGGTGGTAGTGGCGGCTCTCTCCCTTGCAAGAAAAAAGCAAGGCTCTCTCCCTTGCAAAAAAAAAACAAGAGCCGTTCTTATGATCTCTCCCTCTCTCTCTCTCTCTCCCCGTAATTCAGTCAAGCCCTTTCCAGCACGCGGGATCCGCCCCCGCCGCTTTGCACCTTGCAAATGCAAAAACCCCGGGATTTTGCATTTGCAAGGTGCAAAGTGGCGAAGTGAGTGTGTGTGTGTGTGTGTGTGTGTGTGTGTCTGTCTGTCTCTGTGTGTGTGTGTGTGTGTGTGTGTGTGTGTGTCTCCCTTCTTCGCACCAGCCTTCCTTCCACTGCTACGCGTTTGGGCTGCTTTGTGCCCCCCTCCCTCCCCGCCGTCTTTTATTTTCTCCTTTCCAATGAACGGGAACGAACAAACCAGGATTAGCTTCAAGAGCCCCGAGGAGCAGCAGCGGCAGCAGCAGCACCCAGCATCCTCAACTTGAAAGTTACTGTTGGGTAAAGGAGCCGCTCTTGGAGCTCGGCGGCACTTTGCAAGAAGAGCGAGAGAAGGAGGTGAGGTGCGGCCCGCTCGGCTCTGCAAAAGGCTGCGCCTGCAACGCCGCCCCGGGTGCTGAGTGAGGCTGACTAGCGGCGCCCGGGCTGTTCGGGAGTGGGAAGCGGCTGTGCCCCTGGCTGGCCAGGGGAATGGGGACCCTGCCTGAGCGGGAGGCGGCGGCGGCAATGGGGTCTTTCCAGTTAGGATCCAGGGGTGGCAGCCGCCCGGGCGTCCTCCTCTCGGCTTTTGGTCGGCCGTTTGCAGGGCTCAGCGAGTCACGTCGGACTTCGGGCCAGTCTGTGCCAGGAGTTGCCCCGCTGCCGCGCACCGGGGAAGTGGTGGCCACTCGCCTTTGCTGCAGTCGGAGCTCTTCGGGGGCGCCCCTCGTCTCTGTCTGACCTCGCGGTCTCTGCCGTCGCGGCTGCGATCGCCTCCCGTCACGGCGCTCGTCTGGAGGAGACGACGGTGGCTTGCGGAGCCTCGGCACGAACCCCCTTTTCCCGCACTCCCCCCCCGCACCCCTCTGGCAGCAGCAGGCGGAGAAAGCCCCGCTTCCCCCTGGCCTGTCTTGGGGAGAGGAAGCGAAGGGCCCCATCTCGGCTCCCGTCCTTCTCAGATACCTCTGGGTTTTTTTCCCCCTTCCAACTGGACGATGGCGATGTCCTTGAGCAAGTCTTAAAATGCCGGTGATGAGGGGCCTCCTGGCTCCTCAAAACACCTTCCTGGATACCATAGCAACCTGCTTTGATGGCACACGTGAGTTGGCTTCCCACTCTTTTTTTTTAACTCTCCTCCTCCTCCTCCTCCTCCTCCTCCTCTTCTCCTCTCCCCTTGTTGTCTGGTCTTCCGTAAGGAAACTCGAGGGCTCACACTTCCAGGTTTTTCTCCCTGTCAATGATCTTTTCTTCCCTTCTCTCATCCCCATCCTCCTTCACCTTTGTCACCACAATCCTGAACAGATGAAGTTTGTACTTCTCAAGAAAGGTTGGATGTTCCTTTTGAGGAGGGAACCTTGTGTGACATCTGTATGTTGACCTACTACTGAGCCATGGCATGTGTGCACATGCAATGGAGACATGAGGGAGAGCTGTGAAAAAGATGGTGGCTCTCCAAAACAGAATGTACATGCAGCACATACACATGCTTTTTTCTTGCAAGGGAGAGAGTGACTCTGTTTGGACATACAGATGATGAGGAGGAATCCAGTTTTGAAGGATTTTAACTCTTGTGTTTTAGCTTGGTTGCTGATTGAGCTAAGGTTTTTGTACTTTTAAAGTTATTGTTGATACCATATTGGTTTTGTTGGCTCTCTTTTCCACTTACAGAACTAGTTTACTGTTTTTCTTTGAAATAAGTATTCAAAAACATTTAACCTACTGATGCCTCAATTAATGTAATTTTATTGGTATCTGTTTTTATTTTTGAAATTTACCAGTAGCTGCTGCATTTCCCACCCTCGACTTATATTCGAGTCAATAAGTTTTCCCAGTTTTTTGTGGTAAAATTGGGTGCCTCGGCTTATATTCGGGTCGACTTATACTCGAGTATATACGGTAATTTGCAAAAAATTATTGCTAGAAAAACTTCTGCAAAAAGAACATTTAGAAAATTTTAGTTTAATGGATTTCTTTAAAAATTACATTGGAAAGTTAAATTTTAGATTGTATTGATATTAAGAAGGTGGCATCAATCAAGTCAGTAACTAATGTACATGTCCTTTTTTGTAATTGATATTGGGACAGTTTATGACAGTCTGATCTGCAAAACTGCCAATTTTAGCTAAAATCCTACGAGTACTTTTTACTATTATATTCTTATATTCCCTATGTCTGATCTGTATGTGTAATATTACTGTTTCTGGAATTGATCAAATCTTTTGAAAGAGATGTTTTGCAATGTGGCAATCCAAGCACAGAAGCTCTCTTTGAATCATTAAAAGAGCTCCTTGGAAATCCATATTATTCCATATGGAGATTGAAGATGAAACAACAGAGGCACATTTTCCTAGGATTTGTCCCTGCCTCATGCCTTCTTATAGGTAGTCCTCGACTTACAGCCATTTAGTGACCATTCAAAGTGACATTACTCTTTTTCACACTTACGACTGTTGCAACATTCCCGTGGTTATGTGATCTAAATTCAGATGCTTTGCAACTGGTTCCTATTTATGACCGTTGCAGCATCCCAGGGTCATAGGATCCCCTTTTGCAACCTTCTGAGAAGCAAAGCCAATGGGGAAGCCCAATTCATGGAATCCTGCTAGTGTTACTAACTTAACAACCACAGTGATTCACTTAACGATCATGGCAAGCAAGAAAGGTCATAAAATGGGGCAGAACTCACTTAAGGATTTTCTAATTTAGCAACAGAAATTTTGGGATCAGTTGTTGTGGTAAGTCAAGGACTACTTGTGTTTACACTGGAAACTACAGCATGAACAGGAGATACCTAAATGTTTTCTTCTTTTAATTTAATTAAATAAATTTATTTTTCTAAGTGGCAGGAATACATTAGTTTCATCATTTATTTTTGTATAATAAATTATCTGCATGTAGGTAATTTTGAAAATGAATGCATGGGTTATGCTTTAAGAAATATCAATGACTCATAGCAAATAGTGTTAAGAGAAATAAATATTTATATTCTGTGCTGAGTTTTTGTTATATTCTCTGGATTTTTTGAAAAAATAGTTATTAAAGTTATTAATATTTCTATTTTTATGGCTAGAATTGAAATTCCTTCTCAAATTGTTAATATATTAATTTATTTCCTTGATAATAAAGTTGTGTGTTTATTTTTCCCACAGTGATGATGAGTTGGAACTCAGTGTTATGCCAAAAGATGAGGACATTCTTCAACTTGTAAGTTACATTTCTGACCTAAAATCTAAAATTAAAGTCTACATAATATTCCTACAAAAAAGATTCAAGTCTTTAATTAGCATATTAAATGTAATGAAACATTGAATTATTGAACTATTTCTATATTTATAAATGTTCACCTACCCCTCTTATTTTACTTTATTTCTTTTTTCTTTTTGCAGTTTTAGTACTATAAAAAGTAGGTAAAAATGAACTAGAGAAAAAAAATACTTTACTTTTTGTATTTCCTAGCTCATTTTAGTGAAATGAATATAAATTACCATTTTTTTTGGCACTATAAGACGCACCTAGGTTAGAGGAGGAAAACAGGGGGGAAAGTTGCTGCCTCCTCCATGTCTGTTGCCTCTGCCGGGAAATGCTGTAACCTTCGCTGCCGAGCAGCTGATCAGCTGGGTGGATCAGCCTCCCGGAATACCGTCAATCAGCTGTTCCAGGCAGCGGAGATTGCTGCCGCTGTACGCTGCTGCTGCTGCCTTTTGCTGCCCCCACATCAACCCCCTCTAATATTCATAAGACACACAGACACTTCCACCCACCTTTTTGGGGGGGAAAGTGAATCTTTTGGAGCGAAAAATACAGTATGTTGCCTTCTTATAGAACAGGTGTAATCTATTCTTCTCAAATGTATCTTGGGGATGGATAAATCTATACCAACTCCAGCAGTAAATGCAGGTTTTGGTATATCCCCTATGTCAGAGGTCTCCAAACTTGGCAACTTTAAGACTGGTGGACTTCAATTGCCAGAATCTCCAGTCAGCTGGCTGGAGAATTCTGGCAGTTGAAGTCCACCAGTCTTAAAGTTGCAAAATTTGGGGACCCTGCCCAATACAAACCCTGCCTACTGGCTGAATTTCCTTTCTATGGATCCAGATAGAAAACATCCAAGCTGTGTTTCAAGAAACAGTTTCATGACATGCTACCTTGAGATGACCTAACATTCTGCTTTCAAAAGGGTCATTTCACAATATGGATTCTCCATTCAATTTTCAATTAGATCTATAGGCCAGCAAAATGTTCAAACAAAGAATCACTAATGTAACTGTCCCAATATTATATTGTATCACTTAAATATTTTAAGTCTGTACAGTAGTTGGCTCAACAAAGAGGATAGAAAGTTTAGATCATTTTGATATTAACTGCTGGGTGCTGACATATTGTGAACAAGTCCCATTGTTTTCTATCTATCTACTTGTTTATTAATATTTTATACTTTGGTATGGTCAAATCACTAAATCAATAAAGTTTCTATAATGTTTTATAAATGTTATTAGCTTGAAAAGGATACTAAACAAATGTATACATAGTCTTCGACTTATGACCACAATTGGGCCCAAAATTTTTGTTACGAAGCAATTCAGTTGTTAAGTGAGTTTTGCCTCATTTTACAACCTTTTTTGCCACAGTTATTAAGTGAATCGCTGCTTTTGTTAATAACATATCAGTAAGTTATTAAGTGAACCTGGCTTCCCCGTTGACAGAATTTGAACCTACAAGTTATCTACAAGTTACCTATAGCAATGAATAAAACATAATACAGTATCACTATCATTATAGTTAACATCTAGAAGCCTTCTGGCATAACTTGATTTTTAACTAGCTTTGGGGCAGAAGCAGGGGGTCTTGTTCAAGCAGCATGCAGGCTGATTTGTTTTGATGTAAAATTCATCCTTGGGCCTCCATAAGAAAGGCCTAGAAGAAGACAGACACTCTGGACTCATGAACCAAGCATCCTGGGAGATTGTCATACCATCTGTTATTCTAAGTTTTGCAACAAGTATTACAATTAAGGTGTTATCATGACCCAGACACTGAAAGCCTGAATCATAAAAATCTTTCCTCATTATCAAACATCGGAGCCAAATTGAAAGTGACTTTTTGTCTTCCTCCACACTTCCTGGTTTAGCAGGAAATGCTGTAATACAGTATCACACACGGGCTACGTTTGTTTATTTTAAAAGCATCAGGAAAGGATTCCTTCACTGTCAATTCTTTTTTTTTAAAAAAAAAACAGCTTTATTAATTTTAACAACAAACAAAAACACATAAAACGTAAAAACATCATCTTCCCTTCATGAGTTTACAGACAGTGTATTGGTTGGTTTACATTTTTTTTGTGCATCCATTTCATAGACTCCATTGTAGTTATATTACATAATAACTCATATTATCAATCAACAATTATATAGCCTAATATAATTATTAAACAATCATTTGACTATAATTTTATTAATTCATACTTTATCAAGATAACTATAATTTACTTAATTTATCTTATAGCAAATCATAAAATCATACCAAATCTATCTTAATAAAATTTTATAAGGATAGTATCAAAGAAAGAAAAAAGAAATATGTATTCATTATTTCCTAAGATTCTAAATATTCTATTATTATATTTTATTTTCTAACCATTGATAGAAAAGGTCCCAAACTTCATAAAATTGTTTATCTTCTTGTTCTCTAATTTCAAATGTCAATCTACTCATTTCAGCACATTCCAATATTATCTTTATAATTTCTTCCTGTGATGGTATTTTCTCACTCTTCCAATTTTTAGCAAATACAATCCTAGCCTCTGTCAATACATTTACAATCAAATATTTCAAATTTTTACTGTATGTATCAGGTAAGAGTCCCAATAAAAAAAATCTCTGGTTTTAAATCAATATGTTTCTTTGTCATTTTTTCCAACCATATGCAAATTATAGTCCAATATTTTCTAGCGTCCTCACATATGGTAATATGAGCCAGGTATCTGATGACATTTCCAACATTTTTCAGATTTATTCTTGAACATTCTTGCTATTCTTGTGGGGGGGAAATGCCACCTGTAAAACATCTTATACAAATTTTCTTTATATGCTGTTGACATTGTCATTTTATAATTTTGAGACCACAATTTTTGCCATTTCTCTAAATCAATCCCATATCCAACATTCTTCCCCCAAACAATCATAATTTCTTTAACTTGTTCTTCCTCTAGTTTAATTTCCAGTAAATAACCATATAATTTTTTAATCACTTTTTCATCAGTACCTGTCAAAATCTTATCTAAGTCAGTCAATTTATCATAGAATCCCTCTGTTTTAGAATCTTTAACATACCTTGAGTGTATTTGCGCATATGAAAACCAATTCATCTTTATGCCTTGTTCTTCTAGATTTTGCATCGTTTTAAGTTCACCCTTTTCATCCAATATTTCTCCATATCTAACTATTTGTTCCTTCTTGTATATTATAGGATAAGAAAAAGCTTCAATGGTTGATAACCAAACTGTTATTTTCAAATAACATTGTCTCTTAATTTTCTCCCAGTTTAACGATAAAGACTCCCGTATATAATGCCTTCTAAAGTAGCCTGCAATTTAGTTCCCTTGTACCACAGAAAAGCATGCCAGCCCAGTAATAAATCATGTCCTTCTAGTGTCAACAATCTAGTCTTTCTTAATGTTATCCATTCTTTGGCCCACATCAAGTTTGCAGCTTGATAATACAGCTCCCAATTAGGAAGGCCAAATTTTCCTCTAGTTCTAGTAAAAGTTTTAATTTTATTCTCGCTTTCTTACTTTGCCATATATACTTCAACACAATTTTATTTAAATCTTCAAAATAATCTTTGTCAAGCCTAATTGGTATTGTTTGGAACAGATATAAAATTCTGGGCAAAATGTTCATCTTGATTGTTGAAATTCTGCCTATGAATGACAGTTGTAGGTTTTCCCATTTCTTCAAATCAAATGCTATCTGCTGTTTGAATTTAATATAATTGTTCTCTTTCAATGTAGTACACCTTGACGTCAAATATATCCCCCAAATACCATATATAAGTCGACCCGAATATAAGCCGAGGCACCTAATTTAACCACAAAAAACTGGGAAAACTTATTGACTCGAGTATAAGCCCAGGGTGGGAAATGCAGCAGCTACTGGTAAATTTCAAAAATAAAAATAGATACCAATAAAAACTTTCACTAGAACAGTTGAGAATAAGTTTGATGTTCACAATTTCCTCTTTGAAAGAGACCAGTAAATAGGAAACAAGAAGATGAAGAAAAAGAAGTGTGTTTTTTCACACTTTTCACACTGCAGTGAACAAAAATGGCATCATAGGAACAGGCTTATTCTCAGTCCAAAGGTTTGTTTCTGATTTCTTCCCTGATTTAAGGGAAATTTGGGAAACAATCTCACTATCATGAAAGGTTTAATTGATTCACGAACCCAAAAGATGATGATGATGACAGTGGAGGCAGGAGTCACTCTCTCCCTTGCAAGAAAAAAGCAAGAGTCGTTCTTATGATCTCTCCCTCTCTCTCTCTTTCCCCGTAATACAGTCAAGCCCTTTTCAGCACGCGCGATCTGCCTTCGCCACTTTGCACCTTGCAAATGCAAAATCCTGGGGTTTTTGCATTTGCAAGGTGCAAAGCGGCGGGGGCGGATCCCGCATGCTGGAAAGGGCTTGACTGTATTACGGGGAGAGAGAGAGAGAGAGGGAGAGATCATAAGAACGGCTCTTGCTTTTTTCTTGCAAGGGAGAGAGTGACTCCTGCCTCCCACTGTCATCAACATCTTCTTCTTTTGGGTTAGTGAATCAATTAATTTGGGAAATGATCTCACTATCAGAAAACAACGCGAGCCGCCACCACCACCTCCTCCTCCCCCTCCTCCCAAGTGGACTGAAAGCAGCTGGAGCTGAGGAAACGAAGCTGAGTGGAGCCGAAGCAACCTCGGCTCGCATTGTTTTCTCAGCCTAGAGAAAGGGGAAGGGGGCTCATCTGGACCAAGGGTGAGTCTCCCCCTCAGTTTCCCCTGCAGAATCTTCCGTCGCTTTTGCCTTCTCCCTACATCTTCCCTGGAATCTTTAACAGTTACACCCATGTCTAATAATAACTGTTTGTACAGAATTAAGTCAGTGCATAGTAATGACAGACATGAAAATTCCGCTTCCATCGTGGACAAGCTGATATGCTGTTGTCTGATTGACCTCCATCCAAATAATATAGCCATTCCAGATGTTGATTTTCTAGTGTTTATGTCAGTTGCAAAACTTGCATCTGCATAGGCACTAAGACTCAAATCACCCTTTGGTTCTATATACAATGCATGGTTCATTGTTCCTTTAAGATATCTTAAAATTCTCTTTAATGATTGCCAATGACATTGATGTAGATCTGAATTAAAACGTGCCAGCTGATTAACACTATAAGCTATATCAGGCCTTGACCAATTGCTGATATATGATAAGCTACCAATCAAAGATTGATATATAGCCTTATCAAATATGGGACTTTGATCATCAGTTTGGCAAATTTCCTGACTCATTGGAGTCTTTGCCAGTTTACAAAGTTCCATTTTATACATTTTAATTAATTGGCAAATTTTATCTTCTTGAGATATCTTAAATCCATTTTTTGTTTTGTTAATTGTCAATCCTAGATACTTTTTAATTTCACCTAAATGCTTTAATTTTACCTTTTTGGCTAATAATGATATAATCTCATTAGCTTCATTATTAGTCTTAATTATCAAAGCAATATCATCTGTAAATAATAACAATAATGACACCGTTCCATTATTTTTCCTTTTAAACACACATGGATCTGCTAAACCAGATTTAAAACCTATATTGTTTAATTCTTTTACAATATATTGATTCCACTCAAAGCCAGATTGTTTCAACCCGTAAAGACTTCTTTTTAGTTTCCAACAATCATTACTATTTACTTTATTGTCTTTTATAATAATTGGCTTTTTCAAATATATAGTGTGCTGCAATGGTGCATGCAAATAAGCAGTTTCTACATCTAAATGGTTAATGACATAGTTTTTCTTAGCTGCCCACACTAAAGCTGCTCTCAAAGATGTTGCTTTAAGACTTCGTAATCAGATGCAGTTTGATTAAATCCTTGAGCTACCAACCTAGCTTTATGGGTAACAGTCCCATCATTTCCAGTTTTTACTTTAAATATCTATTTGCACCCAATGGATTTTTCTCCTGGAGGTAATTTGGCATCTTCATATACTTTCATTACCTTTAATGAATTTAGTTCTTTTTCCATTGCCTTTTGCCAATTCTCCTGATCCTTAGCAGGATACATCCTAAGTTCATCTACACTAGTTGGAACTTTAGTTACTTGGCAAACTATATTTGCTTGATACCTATCAGGTGGTCTAATTATACGTGTAGTACGTCTAGGTATTACAGGACTTACAGGTGAACTTTCATTTATTAACTGTTCTTGATTATTTAACTCTTCCTAATCAACAGTTTCCTCTTGTTCTGGTCCTATTTGTTCTTCGTGGACTTCTTCTTTAATTGGACTCTTTTTATAACTAGTTTGTTCTTTCTGCCTTTTGTAGGATTCAGTAATTACCGTATATACTTGAGTATAAGTCGAGTTTTTCAGCCCATTTTTTGTGCTGAAAAAACCGCCCTCGACTTATACTCGAGTCAGATTCCCCTCTGAAAAAAAAATGGTGTGGAGCTCCGAAGCTGGGCAGCCGCTTCCCTGCTTCCGTGTTTCCTTTGCAACTTTTAAGCATGGGAGGGGGAGGCTTTTCTGAGCTCTAGGCTGAAAAAGCAACGCGAGCTGAGGTCGCTCCACTCAGTTTCATTTCCTCAGCTCCAGCTGTTTTCAGTCCACTCGGGAGGAGGGGGAGGAGGGGGAGGCTTTTCTGAGCTTTAGGCTGAAAAAGCAACGCGAGCTGAGGTCGCTCCACTCAGTTTCATTTCCTCAGCTCCAGCTGTTTTCAGTCCACTCGGGAGGAGGGGGAGGAGGGGGAGGCTTTTCTGAGCTCTAGGCTGAAAAAGCAACGCGAGCGGAGGTCGCTCCACTCAGTTTCATTTCCTCAGCTCCAGCTGTTTTCAGTCCACTCAGGAGGAGGGGGAGGAGGGGGAGGCTTTTCTGAGCTCTAGGCTGAAAAAGCAACGCGAGCTGAGGTCGCTCCACTCAGTTTCATTTCCTCAGCTCCAGCTGCTTTCAGTCCACTCGGGAGGAGGGGGAGGAGGGGGAGGCTTTTCTGAGCTCTAGGCTGAAAAAGCAACGCGAGCTGAGGTCGCTCCACTCAGTTTCATTTCCTCAGCTCCAGCTGCTTTCAGTCCACTCGGGAGGAGGGGGAGGGGGAGGAGGAGGGGGAGGCTTTTCTGAGCTTTAGGCTGAAAAAGCAACGCGAGCGGAGGTCGCTCCACTCAGTTTCATTTCCTCAGCTCCAGCTGCTTTCAGTCCACTCGGGAGGAGGGGAGGAGGAGGGGGAGGCTTTTCTGAGCTTTAGGCTGAGAAAGCAATGCAAGTGGAGGTCGCTCCACTCAGTTTCATTTCCTCAGCTCCAGCTGCTTTCAGTCCACTCGGGAGGAGGGGGAGGAGGGGGGGGGAGAGAGAGAGATATCATAAGAACGGCTCTTGGTTTTTTCTTGCAAGGGAGAGAGTGACTCCTGCCTACCACTGTCATCATCATCATCTTTTGGGTTAGTGAATCAATCAAACCTTTCATGATAGTGAGATCGTTTCCCAAATTTCCCTTAAATCAGGGAAGAAATCAGAAACAAACCTTTGGGCTGAGAATAAGCTTGTTCCTATGATGCATTTTTATTCACTTCAGTGTGAAAAGTGTGAAAAAACACACTTCTTTTTCTTCATCTTCTTGTTCCCTATTTACTGGTCTCTTTCAAAGAGGAAATTGTGAACATCAAACTTATTCTCAACTGTTCTAGTGAAAGTTTTTATTGGTATCTATTTTTATTTTTGAAATTTACCAGTAGCTGCTGCATTTCCCACCCTGGGCTTATACTCGAGTCAATAAGTTTTCCCAGTTTTTTGTGGTTAAATTAGGTGCCTCGGCTTATATTCGGGTCGACTTATATATGGTATTTGGGGGATATATTTGACGTCAAGGTGTACTACATTGAAAGAGAACAATTATATTAAACTCAAACAGCAGATAGCATTTGATTTGAAGAAATGGGAAAACCTATCAGGTGGTCTAATTATACGTGTAGTACATCTAGGTATTACAGGACTTACAGGTGGACTTTCATTAACTAACTCTTCTTGATTATCTAACTCTTCCTGATCAACTGTTTCCTCTTGTTCTGGTCCTATTTGCTCTTCATGGACTTCTTCTTTAATTGGACTCTTCTTATAACAATTCTGATCTTTCTGCCTTTTGTAGGGTTCAATAATTACTTCATTATTTAAATCTTGCTCTAATCTATTCCATCCTACATGTTCTAGGAATTTTGCACTAGCACTGGTGTAAACTCTAGATGTACCTGGTTCCCAGAATCTATAAGATCTATGATTAGATTTATATCCTACAAAAAATAATCTTTTAGCTCTATGCTCTCCTTTTTGTCTGAATTGTGAAGGGATATGCACCCATGCTGGTGCTCCAAATGTGTGCATGTAACTTAAATCAGGTTTTGTACCATGCCACAGTGTGAATGGTAATTCACCTGTTGTTGAATTAACAACATTATTTAATACATGATTACCACACATTATTGTTTCTCCCCATAAATTGTCAGGTAATCCTGAATCAGACAACATAGTACATGCCATTGATTGTAGTGTTTGGCCTCGTCTCTCTATAAAGGCATTATGTTGTGGCCTATATGGTGCAGACTTTTTATGTTGAATACCTAACATTCTAAGTCTATTCTGGAATTTATTATTTGTAAATTCCACACCATTATCTGTTATAAGAGTTACTAATTTCTTTTTAGTTTTTCTTTCTGCAAATTTTATCCAATTAAAGAAATTTAGATACGTTTCAGTTTTGCTCTTCATTAAATAGCAAAACCCATATCTAGAATAGTGGTCCATTATACTTAGTATGTTTCGAGCTCCTCCTACACTTGGTTTTTTCGGACCTATTAAATCAGCAAATACTACTTCTAAAGGCTCTTTGGTAGTAAATCCATCAACTCTATTAGCCAATGTGACCCTGGCTTTGCTTTGATTACAAGCATTACATTGCAAATACTTATTACAAGGTTTCAAACTTATTCCCTTAGATAATTGAACAGTTTTCTTAAGCATTTTAAAATTAAAATGCCCTAGCCGTCGGTGTAACAAGTGAATACATTCATCATGAGGTTTCTTATTATCATAAACCGTGTTAGCCACCTCTAAACCATTATCATTTAACACATATAATTCACCTCTTAAAGATGCAGTAATTTTCTTATCTTCTTTTTCAATTATGCAGTTATCTCCTTTAAAGGTAACTACATATCCTAGTTTAACCAAAATTCTAACTGAAATTAAATTAAACTTAAGTTGTGGTACATATAACATTTTTACATTCTCTTTTGTGAAAGAACAATATGCTATACCTTTCAGTTTCCAGCCATTGGCTAACGGTATCTGCTGTGTACTCTTGGACATTTTAATAAAATTTTTGTTATCATTTGTTATACAGTGGGATGCTCTACTGTCAACCACCCATAAATTATTTTTTACAGCTCCGTTACTATACATGGCTAACTCTAAATTTTTATTTATCTTTTGATGACTTTTAGTATTCTGGCCAGCGTTCTGGCACTTTGCTTTTTTACAAAATCTTACCAAATGTCCTCTTCCTCCACAATTAAAACACTTTTTAATTGCGTATGCAATAGGAGATTCATTATCTTCTTTTTGAGGTTGCTCCCTCCTTAAATCATCTCTTTCAAGTCTTCTTCTTGCCTCTACAATCAATCTGCCAGTTATATCAGTTAAAGTTAAACTTTCCTTGGGCAAAACTTCAAGGGAAGTGACGTAGTTGTCATAACTTTCATCTAGTGAAGATAGAATTATATAGACTTGGTGTAGTTCAGAGAAAATAAGCTCTTTCTCGTGCAGTTCTTGAAAAATGCTTTTCATGGTTTCCAAATGACTCAGCATATCACCATTCATCTGGAGATGCGTCCTGAAAAGCTTTCGTGTAAGATTTATGTGAGCACCAACGTTATCTCGAATATAAATCCTCTTCAGCTTCTGCTAACACCCAACAGCCGTTTGCTCTCCACGGATATGAACAAGTTGCTGGTCAGTTAATGTTAATCCTATTATGTAAATAGCTTGTTCATTTTTATGCATAAATTCTTCTATTTTTAGTCTATCTTCATCGTCCTCTGGATCCCATTCCTCTACGTTTGGTGTGTTTTCAATTATGTTCCACAAACCTTCTCTTCGTAGAAGTAGACTACATTTTATAGACCATGATACATAGTTTGTTCCATCTAGCTTGGATATAAGGGACAAACTTTGTAGATTGACTTGTGCCATGTTTTCTTATATGGATATAAAACTATAATTAATAAAACACAGCTGTCTGTTTACTGCAATGTATAATTACACAAACTCTCACTTTTTACATAAATCTGTTTTATCCTAGTTAAACTGACTTTGCAGCCTCTGGGCCCATAACCAGTGTTAAGCCTGTGTTCCCCAACCAGGGTTAAGGAGACAAGCTAAACAGAATGTGCAGCGTTAGTCAGATAGGCACACAGATAAATGAGTGAGATATGTTTGTATGTTTATTAACATACAGTAAAAATAACAGATACGCTTGTGCTATCAAAAATATAGTTTATTCCATTATGAGTTCATAGCATAGTCAAAATAACAGTCCATTAGTCATGTCCATTCAAGGATATTCAGTTAGCAAAGTCCGTGTAGAATATCCTATGTCAGTTCACTTACAAATCAGTCCTTTGTCTCTCCTTTTCAGTAGGGGAAAAACGCAGTCTTCAGTCTATCCAGTAATTAGGGATCATCAAAGCCAGAGAGAGAGCAAGCTGTCGTCTTGCTTCTTTTAAAGTGCTTTCACAACCACTCCCTTAATTACATTCCTATATTTAAAGTTGCAGACACTTTAACTTATAAACCATGATAACATATTTATTATTTTAACTAAACCAGTTAGGGTAAACAATGTTATCCTGGTTGCAAAAAAACAATGTTATCCAAAAAACAATGTTATCCTGGTTGCAATTTATGCCCCAAATGATAAACAAGAAGAATTCTACAAAAAATTACATGTGAAAATAATTGAACTGGACTATGCTAATATAGTTATGATGGGAGATTTCAATGAAATTGTAGACAATAAACTGGACTATACAGCAACAACAACACGACAAAACAGAAAAACTTTCCCTACATCCTTTTTCAAAATGATAGATGAATTAAACTTAAAAGATATATGGAGAGAAAGAAATGCTAAAATTCAACAATGTACTTTTAACTCAAATAGACATTTATCATGGTCCAGAATAGATATGATTTGGACATCAACAGAATTAATATTTCATATTCAAGAAATAAATATTGAAACAAGTACATGGGCAGACCATAATCCAATGACAATTAAATGGAAAGAATAAAAAAGAAGATCTAGATGGACATTAAATAATACTATTTTGAAGGAAAAAGACTTTACACAAGGAATGGAGAAAGAACTGGCTTTCTTCTTTAATGAAAATAAATAAGAAGATACTTCAATACAGAATGTTTGGGATACAATGAAGGCATATGCGAGAGGATTAATAATAGACTATACAAAGAAAAAGAACGCTAGGAAGAGGCAAACCATCAAAGCTTTAGAAGTTGACCACAAAAAACTTGAAAAAGAATTACAGAAAATGCCACAGAAAAAAGATATTAAACTTAAAATGGACATAATTAAACATAAAGTGGGTCAGATAGAGAAAGAAGAATTGGCATAAAAAATTAGAAGTGCTAAACAGAATTATTTTGAAGATGCAAATAGGTCAGGTAGATGGTTAGCATACAAACTGAGAAAGGAGAAAGAATCAAGGAAAATATTTCAGTTAATAGATGATCAAGGCCAAATGTGCTATGGTGACAAGGAGAAAAAGGCAATTATCCGAGACTTATATGGACAACTATATAAACAAGAGGATATTGATGAGGAAAAAATTAGACAGTACTTACAAAATGCTAACCTACCTAAGATACCTGAAGAGACTGTAAAAATGTTAGAAAGTACTATAATGATGATGGAACTAACCGAAGCACTCAATAGACAGAATAATTGGAAAGCACCAGGTCCAGATGGACTTCCGGCAGAATTTTATAAAACACTACAAAAATCGTTGAGCATTCCATTGCTAGAAGTCATGAATGAAGTTATGTCAAATAAGAAGAAGATACCTAAAACATGGTCAGAAGCTTACATTACACTTATTCCAAAAGAAGGGGCCGATCTATTACAAATCAAGAACTATAGACCTATTTCTTTATTGAATGCAGATTATAAAATCTTTGCTTCAATTTTGGCGGAAAGGCTTAAAAAATACTTAAATAATTTTATTCATCCTGATCAAAATGGATTTCTGCCAAAGAGACAAATCAAAGACAATATGAGAGTAATTCTGAACACCTTGGAATATTATGAGGCATATCCTGAAAAACAAATGGCTTTGATATTTCTAGATGCCCAAAAGGCATTTGATAATGTGAACTGGAGATTTATGTTACTACTACTGGAACAGATGGGTTTTGCCAGAAAATTTATTCAAGCAATAGAAGCCATATACTAGAAACAAACGGCAAAAGTAATGATAGAGGGAGAACTTACAGACTCTATCAACATAAGAAAAGGTACAAGACAAGGATGCCCATTATCACCTTTGCTATTTGTATTGACTTTGGAAGTGTTGAACAGAAATATTAGAGAGGACCAAAATATAAAAGGAATGAAAATCAAAAAGGAGGAATTTAAACTACAAGCCTTTGCAGATTTTTTTTTTAAATTACTGCTTCAGAAAGTATTGATTGCAAAGTGTAAAATAATAGTGTTTGTAATTTCTAGGCAGATCTTGAAAATACGCTATTGTTGATAGTGATACAAATAATGTAATATAAAAGAAATAATGCAAAATTTAAAATAAATGTTTCTTTAAGAATCATATTTTTAAAGTACAAGATGAAAATGATGAAGTATATAAGGAAAAATTACCTTAAGACAGACTGCATTACATGCTAAGGAGTGCTTGAAAATACTTACCAATAATGTACATTCAGGATATCTTTGAGTTTAAAAAATGGCATTACTGTGAAGAATATGGAATTTTTATAAGTAACATGTAAGTTTATTCAGAGGGTGGGTGGGCGTTGGCTGGCAACAAAGACATTGCCACTGTCTAGTCATGTTAGATACAGGAATTGTGCCTTTTAGAAAAGCCAGTGGCTCAAATGCAGAGGCTTCTTGCTGTTTCTATGTGACAACAAACTGCAAATTTAACCTGTCGATATTTATAGAAACCTAGTCTCTAGTTATAAAAAATATCAAGGGGGGGAGAAGAAATTTTAAAATGTCATGGCGGAAAAATAGTTTATATGTATAATCTCTCTCTTTTTTTTAATCACTTGCTGCACTTGCTACAATTTGATAGATAAATATCACACACACACACATACACACACGGGGAGGGGGGACAACATGCTTCCTTTTTGGAGACTTTTCATGCATATTTTTACTGTTTTCCATAGAAAACAATAATAGAAAAATATTGAAAGAACCCTTAGTAGAGAGCACCTATTTCACTCTTTTTAAATAGGAAGTCCATTTCTGTCAAGGAATTTAACTTTGCCATGTTCGTGCCTCTGAAATAGCATGATGGTTTCCCACTAAATTCTTACAGTGATTTAATTTCTTTTTAAATTTTCTTGCACAGGCATATTCCCAGGATGCTTACCAGAAAGGCAATGAAGCCTACACTGGTAATGCTGTTTACATACCTGAGCCTCCACCAATAAGTTATCCTCGATTAACATATCCAGCTCCTGTCCTGGCATTACCTATGGAGAAAGCACCCCCTGACTTATCACTGGGAAAGCAATCAAATAGTAGAGCTGTACCGACATTAGCACAGCCTGAAAAGGCCTGCAGAAAGGAAATACAAGTGCCTCCATCTTCAAAAGATATTGCAAAATCTAACACAGCTGTCTGTGTTTGTAATGAGACCATAAGAACAGTTGTTGTGCCTTCTGAGAACGATGTAGACTTTTCATCAGTTAGAACAAACCACACTAATCCATCACACCAGGCAGACAGTTTCAAGGAACAAACCTCTGTAAAAGCAAAACCACGAGCCACTTCACCTTCCTCTTCGATGTCCACTGCCATTGTACTTCCTCAGACTCCCCTTACAAAACCAACAGATTCCCCAGAAACAGCTAATTATTCTGGAAACTATGAAGGAGAGCCAAAAGGAGCTTCAGGTTGGAGTTCTCCTGCTCAGAGTGAAGATTCTCCCTCTGTTAATAATAATCACCCCACTTCTCCAAGTGCCCATCATAACATAGACTGGAAAACTTACAAAACCTATAAAGAATATATTGAAAACAAACGCTTTCCCAAGTATGGTTTCAGAACCATACAGGAGAGGCTAGATAGTTTTAGAGCCGCATCTTCACATTCAGTAGATTACTGTATTGGCTCACAGGTACGCTGCAGAAGCACCTCTCATGATAGGAGCTCACAGTCTGTATCTGTTCGGCAAAGGAGTATATCCCAGGAAAGAGTTAAGGATACTGTCTTAATCAAAAGATGGCCAAGAAGTGCTTCACAAGATACTTTAACTTCACCAGTTATCAGCCCTCAAAGTCGTAGGGCACGTTCCTGGAACTATTTAGGCAGACAAGGTGAAGCAGTGGAAAAGGTTCACAGTGAGGACCTCATTGCAGATTCAAGCACAGCCCAAAAAATTACACATGAATGTACTGGACTTACTGATCAAAATGATCCTCAAGGCGTTCATAAAATTTCATGGCAACGTATGTTTCAGAGGTCCCTTAGTGATTCAAATTTTTCTGTGGCTCCTGGTGCTTATTCTTCAGGTGATAACCAAATAAGCAACCAAGCCTTTCGATCCTTTGCTCAATTCCAGAAAAATTCAACAGATGTAAAATTGCTGCAGCCTTCCAAGGATTTTCCAACCACTGGAGATTCAAACTCTACAATCACTTTTCAGGAAAGATCATCTCGTTCAACAACTAGAAGCACAAAAATTAGTTCTTTGAAGATCTGTGTATGTTATGCAGCAAGGCCATCATTTCCTTCTAATCAGAGTCTGGAGAGTGCTACAACCACAGACCAAAGAGAAATTAATTATGTGCGCTATAGTGGTTTGCCAACTCAACAATCCAGGAAAAATGCAGAAAGTCCACCAGATCCCGAACTAGACATAAGCAAGTCTAATCTTTCCCCCATTTCCTATACATCTTCTGTCAAATTTGTCCCACGAGTTAATGAGCACTTAACTTTGGTTAATTTAGATGTTTCTGTCAGACAAAAGATTCAAAATTTTGAAATGGAAGCTATAAAACAGCCTCAAGTTCAACCAACTGATGAGACAAATGAGGAGGAAGTGGTTTTGCGGGAAAAGTCATCTTCTGGCCATCAAACCCCACAACTTCTGCGACATCAGTCTTATATTTTAGCTGTAAATGGTCAGGACTCTGCCTCTGAGACCACTTGTTGGTTACCCAATGATGCACGGCGAGAAGTTCATATAAGAAAAATAGAAGAAAGGAAAGCCTCTTGTTCCTGCACACCCTACGATTCCTTGGCATCAATTCCATTCATAGGCGAGAAAAGCCATTTTTATTTCTCTGAATTTGATACATATTTGGATCTTCCATTTAATCCTTTTGCATAAATACACTGTTTTGTTCAGTGTAATTAGTTTTCTAAGCAATAATTTAAAAAATGCATTCAAACTCCATGGTGCCTACTACGATTCATAAACATTCTACCAGCTTATTCTCAGATCAGATTTTTAATCATTTTAGACCACATTTTTGTACACATACAAAAATAAGACTAAAACTAGAGGAAGACCAATGAAGAATGATTCCAGTTTTCTCTTTTTGAGGTCTAATATGGCTAATGTGTAGCATGGTGAATTGTTTCCTCAGTGTCCTTAATTGTGTAAGATTGTTAAATTGCTTCAAAATTCATTATCAATCATAAAGCTTTGAAACAATAATAATGTCTTACTTTTTTTCTCCAGCATGTGGACTTCACAGCCATTTTCTTAATTGGATCTCTGATAATTTGTGCAGATTATTTTGACTACTTGTTTGAAGCCTTTCGAAATACTGTAGCCATTTCAGAAAAAATCCTGATTTCACTGATGGGCTGCTTTTACAAAGACTTTGGAGTTTGCCTTATTTCTCTTTTGCAATCTGCATATCACACAAAGCGCACATGAGGATTTAGAGCTAGAATAATTATTTTAAAATCATTTCTCATGTTGCCTCTGACTGATACTTGTAAGCAATATATAGTTATATTAATATCTAACAGATAGGAGCATATCCCTGGGGCTTAAGGTTTTGGAGAGCAGAAACTGTTGTAAACTACTTTGGAAGCCCCTTTAAGCTTATCAAAAGATTTCTTTTTCAGGAAGACAGGCTAAACTCCCTTGGATTTTAGGAGGGGGCCCTAGCTGTAATATTGAATTATACATATATATAAAAAAAGTTCATTTGGAAATTTTATACTCTGTGACCACCTTACAATAAAATTGAGGTTTTTACCTTTAAAGCATCAAGAGGCTTTTTAAAGCTGACCTTTAACTCTCATAATTTTTAGAAGATTTTGTCTAATTGGTTGTGATATAGCTTTATCAGAATATCACACAACATACTGAATCAAAAGTAGAGTCTGTTCAACATAATTTGATTAGCTTTTGTAAGTAAAACAATGAAGGCTTCTGAAAGATTGGCATCTTAATTATTGGCTGGTCAAAAAGAGGCCATGAAATGACACAAATATTAGGATATTATGGCTACCTCAGCTATAGCTTCCACATTCTACTGCATTACAGATTGGCTAATGTGAAGCTCATTGCAGGAAGACTGCTTTGTGTATTTTGAACAAATGGATAGTGTCTTGGGTCAAAGACTTACATATCAGCTGATGGAACCGTAGACATGTTTCTTTGCCTGATGGTACAATAGAACTAATTTTTATCAACCTTTTTACTTTCAGTTATATATAACTACTGGTAGCTTTGGTTTTGAGGATTCCTTATAATGTTAAAGAGAAATGCTGTTATTCTGAGAAATTGTGCAATGTAATAGCACAGTCTACAATATGGCTTGATTTGGTCCAAATAAAGCATTTCTTGGTCAAGATATTGAATGTGAATGAAGCTTGAAGCATAAAAATAATATGCCTTATTTTGTTATCACTGTTTCTAGAAGCTTATGTTGAGAAGATATATCAAGAACCGATTTTATAGATTATAAAAAAAATCTTTCTTTTTTTTACAGATATACGTTTTGGAGTATAAACCATGTCTCCTTAAATCAGAGCCACCAATTGCTTTGAAACCACAATGCAATATGTGCTGATTTGTTCATACAAGGGCCTTTCACTCTCTGAGCAGTTTGCAAATATCAGCAACACACCATATTAGAATGCACAACACCTAGAAGACACCTAGAAGACATGTATATACATATACATATGCATATGCATATACATATATGTTTTCTTAAGTTTTCACGGGTACTTACATGTATGGTATTCAGCTTTGTTCGGGTATTTTCCCACATCATTATAGTTGTGATTTTAAAGTTGTAGCAACATTTCGGCAGAATCTCATCTGCCATCATCAGGCTTCTGTAGACAGACGAACACAATACAGAAGCCTGATGATGGTAGATGAGATTCTGCCGAAACGTTGCTACAACTTTAAAAGCACACACACACACACACACACAATCACAAGACAAAATGCTCACATTCACAATCTTGCTTTCTTTATAATTCTGTCTTACATATGGAAGCTACAATGAGAAGCCCTAATTGCTATTTCAAAGATAGGCTTTTTATTATTTTGTGGAACTATTTTAGATTTTGACAATTTCTAGAACTCTGACAACCTTTCAAAACATTTAAGCTTCAGAATATGAAGGATGGCTTTGATGGCAATAGAAACTACAAGATGCTGGATATGTACAGCCTGTGACAAATTATATCAGCAGTTACTAGATGCTATAATCGGCATGTAGATATTGATATTTCAATATCAATATCGGCATGTAGATGTTGATATTTCAGATATTATGTTGTGGATTTGATTATTTTAAAAGGTTCATTGGGTAATTGTAGCTTCTTAGATTTTCTGTAAGAATAATTCCCTTCTTTTGCAGAAGGTTCATTATAATAAATGGGGTTACTATTTTTGGTGAACTTTAAAATAGTTTTATTTTACTGTTGCATTCAATTTGAAATCTTATTTATGCCAGCCAATTGATAGTCTATCTATTAAAAAGGTTGGTCTATCTAAAAGATTTTGACAAATTTATTTTATTTAAAATATAGATAGCCCTGTTATTAAAAGCTTTTCTAATGACACTGTATTGATTCAACTGATTCTTTATTCAATTCAATATTTGTCCAAATCTTGTATAAATGCATATTTTGCCTATAATAATATAGTTGTTAATGAATAGATTCTTAGACTTTAAAAGAAGAAGAAATAGTACTTTTACTATTATAATTGCAAGCAGTTCTCAAAACAGTGTGTCCAAAAGTACCTTCAGAACATTATGCTGTACCAACATGTATTCTGGATACGGCTGGAAGACCCTCCTAGCTTTTCCATATTGAGCAAACATTTGTCCCTTTTTACTAAAATATACTAATTTGTTGTATACCTTTTGTAGATGAGCTGACCAGTCCAAGTATTGACCTGGACATCACCCACATTCCAGCTTCTGCTGTTATTTCGCCACCTCCTTCACGAGCAATGGCGACCACCAGTGCTGTTCCTTTGAGTTGTACTGCTCTTGTACCATTTATTCGACGTCAACTGTCTTCTGGCTATGGTTAGTATAGTGTTTCAAGCTGTTTTACCTAAATTCAACAACACCTGCTTATTTTAATAGATGGGGATTTGCTTTTGCTTTGGTTACAGAATCAATTAGGACTAGTGTCCTAGATGATCAATTTCCTGGAAAAAATGAAAGGTCCAAACCTTATGGTGAAGGACTCGATGACTATAAAGAAGGAAAAGGGTAAGAATACCTATGAAAATATAAATGTGCTTCACTGGATGTCTTATTTAGGAATTTTGTATAAAAAAGTACACTAAAATATCTACCTTACATCTATAGGGCCATAAAGCATTCACCGAGCTTAAAGGCAATTAAGGTCAGTTACTTTATTTTCAATATTTATTTGCTGTGTAAATAACATTAGTATTGCATGACTAAACATTAAATTGCACCTAGGTTTGTGAGAATATGGTTAATTGTTATCCCCAAATCCCATCTCTTGGAGAAATGCACAAAAAGATAACCATAAACTCCCTAATTTCCAGATTGCTTCTGTGTTGGAAGAAACCATTTTGGACTCGGGCACTACCCTCAGCTGCACTTCACAAGCTTCTCTGCAAAAAATCTCCAGTAAAAGATTAGGGGACCCTGAAAGTAAGCGCAGTGAAGTTTTTACTGCTGATGTTGGCTCCATCACTTCAGGTTACTCCACAACATCCCCCATTGCATATTTATCTGGTGTCGATTCCACCATACTTGGTACTGAAGTGCTTTACTCAGTGACGGAGAGTACAGGAGAAGAGGCCGATGATGAAAGGAGTGAAAGTAGTTCTTCCTCTGAAGTCTGGTACATAGAACTCATGGAGTGCACAAGAGTCTAGACCATTTCAATGGAGAAAGCTACCAAACTATGAGTGAAGTCCATCAGCCTGGCTGTTGATGCTCATCCTCATAAGTTATCTGAGACCTTAGAGCTTATGTCTCAATTTTACTAGTCTCTTTGACACAGTTAAATAGCCGCCGCCACAGTGTTTAGCAGTGTTTTTTCTTTTTTCTTTTCCTCAGTTGTTCTGTATGCTTTTCCCCATCCCACACACAATGTTAGTGTGCACTATGCATATTGCAGCTACAATATTATTAGTCAGAAGAAAAAATAATTATTTTTATTTTAATCGTTAAAACAAGTGCCTCATCATTTTTTTAAAAAAAGGTTCATTTGATTTGTTAAGGTGCCATAATAGTTGTTATATTTAGATATTTATGTTAACTGTAAAGAACAAATTGCTGCATTTTATTGTTAAGACATTTCATTACATTTTTTTCAAAATTTAACATACATAGATACAGAGCTTCCATTTAGGCATTCCACTTGGATTTTTGAATTTTATATTCTGATTTTAATACAGTTTTTGAGTATTATATAACTTGAATTTTTACTCTTTCTGTAAAATAAATAACTTAAATGTAAATACACTATGTGTGTATCTTTTCCTCAGACACCAGCTTTGATGTAAATGTTGTAACATAGAAGTGTAGATAGTAGATCCTGGATATGTGGATAGAATTGGTTTCTTTTACCAAGAATATAATTCTGCATGAAGAGTTCATAAATCCAGATCTGTACATGCTTCTGTGTATATCCACTTTTATAAAACACTGGAAATAAATTGTTTTTGATTGTTCTTGTATGGATTGATTTTCATTTAACAGAGACAATAAACATGTCAAATTTGTACCTTCATGATCTTCATGACTATATAAAGCATAAAATAAAAAGGGATCATTGAAAGAGGTTATAGCATAGGAATCTGCTATTTGAAAATGGGTGAATTCTTTGACTAGAACTTGCTTGCAAATTTTATTAATGGGACAAATAATTTTGTAGGGATTACTTATCAAATAACAGCCTTTCATTTTTACAAGCAGGCTATAAGCAAACAATGTTCTTGGCCATACTAAAACCTTGTATAAGCTTGATGGGAGTTTGGTTTGTTTCATTGCTAAAATAAGCTTCATTTTATATTGCAAAAATAAAATAAAAGTAAAATATTTCAGGAATTTTGGATGAAGTTACCATTCTTGGGAATTATTTCAAAGAAGATAGAATAAAATAATAATTGGAGTTGGAAGGGACTTCAGAGGTCTTCTAAATCAATTAATTGCTCAAGAAAGAGGCCATATATCATTTGAGACAATTGGTTGTTCACTCTCTTTTTGAAAGCTTTCAGTGATGGAGCACTCACAACTTTTGAAGGCAAGTTATTCCATTGGTTAATTGCTCTCACTGTTAGGAAATTTCTCCTTAGTTCTGGGTTGCTTCTCTCCTTAGTTAGTTTCCAAACATTGTTTCCTGTCTTGCCTTTTGGTGCTTCAGAAAATAGTTTGAATAGATATACCAGGTCTCCCTTAGCCTTGTGGATTTTGAGCTAATATATAATTTTGCAAACATGAACATGTTGCAAGCTGCGAGGTGATATTTTTCTGAATCATAAATTGGATAGTTAACAGGTGTTCATTGAAGACAAAAGTTTGAACTTCAAGATAAAACATATTTCCATTAAGAAAAGTTTTATATTGCAAGTAAATAGTTTACAGATAATAATAAAGATGAAAAGAATTTAAATTTTGCTTGGATAGAACATAACTGTGTCAGAGTATATTCATGAACTGGAATAGAGCTTGATAATGTGAGATTGCACTTGCACGAGAGACTGACACGACACGGATCTGAGTTTTCTCTCTGGTTTTATTGCGGTTCTGCAGAAGCGGGTTCACATCCAAGGCAGCAGGATGGAACCTTGAGCATAGTTTATTCAACATACTTATACCCCATTTCCTGCCCCACTATACAAGGGCTTGGCTTACAAACTTTATCAGACTTCATCCTTATGGGAACACCCATTGCTTATCAGTACTTTCCAGGCTACTAACTGACAGTTAGTGGTTTGGCTATTTCCTCTGGAAAAGTACTGATGCTGCTTTTGAAACACACACATATACAAAATGATTCATATTGTATTCTCCGGAAGGCTACAAGATACATACTTTTGTAAGCAATTTTAAGCGTAAGCAAATTTACAGAAGCAAAAAGTAGCATTACATTATTTTACTTATCACAATAACAAAGTCAGCCAATGAATAGGCATAGCAACTAAGTAAGCCAATGATGACTGTTTTGGAAACTGAAACTAGAATTAGCCTAGGCTGGAAACTGAAGTTAAAAGTAGCCAAGGCGTGGCTCTATATTAAACTCTGCATCTATATTAAGCTCTGAGTCTGTCTATTGAAAATGAAACTGCTTTTCTCCTTTGCTGTGTATAATGCTTGCTACTGAAGTTACTTGCAACATGTTTCTGTCATGAGTTTGCTCCATGTTGGAGAAATCTACAACTGGTTTGTAAAATCTACTTATTATGTTTATAAAGATGTTAAATGAAGGGTCAGCCATCTGTGTTTATTTTTCTGGCATTGAATTAACGCTGCAAAACTCAGAATAGGTTATGGTCCCAGAAGGCCAGAGAAAAGACTGAATTGTAATTAAAGCTGAGACACTGCCTGTGTTAAAAGAAACAAGGCAAGAAGCTTTCCAGGATGGCTGAAAACATTAAAGAGAGCTATCTATCTCATTTGGGTCAGAAGAACTATATTATTTGGGCTGCAAAGATGGAATGTTTTCTGAAAGCTAAAGAACTTTGGAATATTGTTGAAAATCCACCTAAGGAACTATTGCATGCTGCAGATCAGAAGCTGCATGACAGAGCATTTGCTTATATCGTAAGTTTAGAAGATGATCAGTTTATCAATGTCTATATCAAAAGACTGCAAATGAAGTCTGGGATAAATTGAGGACTGTTCATGCAACATTGCACAATTATCAAGAAAGTTATATAGAGCTTGTTTGCAGCCAGAGTTTCAGTGGAAGAGCATTTTGTTCATATGCAAACTTTGTTTGTGGAATTAGAACAATGTGGGATGAGGATTCCTGAATCTCAGAAGGTACTCTGGTTTTGAACAATCTAAATGAAACTTGGGACATTGTGTCTGCAGTGTTTGAATGCAAACCAGAGCAGGAATTGAGTCTGAAGGCTCTGAAAGCATGTCTGATAGCTGAAGAGCAGAAATGCCATTATACGAGGAGGAAAAATTCCTGAGGAGGGGGCCCAAGAGGAGCAATGGAAATTTCCACAACCAGGCTGTCTCCAGAGACCAGAAGAGAGCAGTAGAGGATATCAGATTACAGCTAAGCAAAAAGCCCAACAACAGAAAGGATGTTTCATCTGTGGTGACACTACTCATTTAAAGAAGGACTGCTTGCAAGACAGAAGAAGTTTTCAAGGACAGGTTGATGGACAGATTGCTGTTGCAAAAGCCTGCAATAGTAATGGAAGAGATCAATGGCTTATTGACAGTGGGGCTAGCCAAATGATTATTAATAATGCTAAATTGTTTTACAGGATGGATGCAGCTGCAGGAGACAAACAGTAGCCTTGGCAAATAGCAAGAAGGCTAAAGTCACTGGAAGAGGCAGTGTACAAATTCCATATTTGGAAACAAGGTTTAACAATGTTTTATGTGTGTCAGAAATGGAACATAATTTGCTAAATGTCTCTAGTTTAGACAAGCAAGCATTTGAAATCACATTTGTAAATGGACAGTGTCTTATAAAGAAAAATGGGATTGTCTGTGCAAAGGGCATAAAGCATAATAACCTTTATATGTTACAAGACAAAAAGTTCAATGTGCACAAACTTTTGGCAATGTTGCAAAGCATGATTCATGTGTTCATCTTTTGCACAGAAAACTTGGTCATGCCAACTTTAAAGTTGTTCAAAAGATGGATCAGTACGCAGAAGGATTGCATGTAATGTTTGAATTGTGCAGGATGCAAAACATCAAAGTCCAAGGCATTCCCAGGAAGCAAGCGTAGCACAAGGCAGACAACGAGCTCTAGAGCTGGTACATGCAGATTTGGTGGGCCCAATGCAAACCAGTTTGGGAAGCGCTAAGTATGCGCTGGTCATTGTAGATGACTATAGCAAATTTGGGTTCTGCTATTTACTAAAGAGTAAAACAGAGGTGCTACAGAAATTTAAGCAATGGGTAAGCTTTGTAGGAAGAAGGTATAAACACAGGTATGTCAGCTGCAAATTGACAGAGGTTCAGAATTCATGTCAACAAGTTTTCAACAGTAGTTGGCATAATTAGGAATAAAACACAGACGCACAAATTCTTACACAGCAGCTGAGAATGGTATTGCTGAGAGATGAAATGGAATCTTGCAAACCATGAAGGACTCACTGCTAGAGGATTCTGGTCTAAGCAGGTCATATTGGGGTGAAGCTATATTGACTGCTAATTATTTAGTTAATAGGTTGTGGAGTTCCTCCATTAATGATACTCCATATGCAGTGCTATATGGGATAAAACCATCTCTAGCACATTTAAGGGTGTTTGGAAGCAATGTGTGGGTGCATATTCCAAAAGCAATTAGAAGAAATGGGCAACCAAAGGCTAGAAAGCTCAGGTTTGTGGGCTATGAGCCAGGCTCAAAAAGTTATCGCTTTAGCGATGGGAGCAAAAGACTAGTAATTTTAAGGTCTGCAAGCTTTGCAGAGCAACATTGGAACAGAATTGATGAAAATTTTTGGAATGATTCACCTAGTGATGGTGATCCACTTTGTGATGGCAACTCACTTAGTGATGGCAACTCATTTAGTGATGGCAACTCACTTAGTGACAGTGTCAGCGTTCAGGGAGGAGAAGCTGAACAAGATATTAAGCAAGAGAGGATTGACACACAGGAACAGTCAGTGCCATGCAGGTTAGAGCGATGGAACAAGGGGATTCCACTTGACAGGTATTCTGCTAGTGGAGTTAAAGTGTGTAATGTAGGGTATGAGCCAAGGAACTAAAAAGAATTGGCATTACCTAAAATTGAACAAGTAAAGTAGAAAGAATCATGGACAAGGAAATGAAATCCAGGGGAGAACATGAAGCATTCACATTTATAACTTTGCCACGGCGTAGCAAAGCTGTAGGATGCAAGTGGGTATACAAGAAGAAGGTACTACCCAATAATAGAGTCCAATATAAAACAAGGTTAGTGGCACAGGAGTTTTCACAGATGAAAAATGTGCACTATGATGATGTGCTCACGCCAACTATAAAGAGTGAAACTGGCACTAGTTTTGGCAACAGCACATGGCCATAAAATTTGGCATTTTGACATAACCACTGTATTTTTCAATGCAGAATTAGAGGAAGAAATTTATATGGTTCAAGTACCAGGGTATGAAAGTAAAAAAAACTAACACAGTATATAAATTGAATATTGAAATGTCTTCGGTTCAAGAATTGCAAGGCTGATGATTGCATGTACACTGGAAAGTTACAAGGTTGGGATCAATGCAATTGCATTGGATAGGTATAGAAATGAATTCTCAGGAATTTGGAGGGAACTGTGAATGTGGGTCTTCAAATACAGATATCTGAAGAATATTAAAGGTAATTGAATTTATGTCTATTCCAGTTATGAAGGGAGGAGTGTCAGAGTATATTCATGATCCGGAATAGAGCTTGGTCACAAGATCAGCCAATGAATAGGCATAGCAACTAAGTCAGCCAATCAGGATTGTTTTGGATACTGAAACTAGAAGTAGCCTAAGCGTGGCTCTATATTAAACTCTGAAGCTATGTTAAGCTGAGTCTGTCTATTGAAAATGAAACTGCTTCTCTCCTCTGCTGTATATAATGCTTGCTACTGAAGTTACTCGCAACATGTTTCTGTTGTGAGTTTGCTCCATGTTGGAGAAATCTGCAACTGGTTTATAAAATCTACTTATTGTGTTTATAAAGATGTTAAATGAAGCATCAGCCATCTGTGTTTATTTTTCTGACAGTGAGTTAATGCTGCAAAACTCAGAATAAACTGATATTTTAAATTCAATGTTCAGCATACAATATTATTTCTAACTATCAAATGAACACCAGAAATGAATCTCATGAATTCTAGAGAAATATCTTTCTCATTCAGATTCCTTCATTTTGAAACCCTTATCAAATATTTGATCCAACTGTATTCCTTGTCCTGGTCTTCAAAAGCTTCTAGCCCCTCCTTTTCACTTCTATGCCCTTGAGCGAAACTTCTGCAACATTTTTCTTTTAAAAATAAATAAAGGTCAAATAATGGATAAGGTAACAACTGGGAATGGCATCCTCATGGATCTTTAAAGACACATTTTTAATGCCTCAGACAAAAAATGCATCCATAGCACTTAGGAGCAACTGCTCAGGCACAGCATAATTTTAATATGTACATACAGTATTATTCCATTATAATATTCCATTTACATGGAATGTTATCAGTTCCCTTATGAACACACATCACAATGCATGTGAGAAGACTTCTTAAATTGTGTATGAATATGACTTAGGGCAGTGGGCCCCCGACCTTTTTTTTTTGTCCCACAGCCCAGTATTGGCATCACAAAATAATCCACAGACCGGTACCGGCATCAGCACACACGACCAAGGCAAGGTGAGCTGAGTGACCGGATAGCCAGCCATCCCCAGCTTCTCCCTGCCACCTTCAAATCCTCCTTTGTACCTTTGTTGATGGGCTTTTTGGGCTCTTTTTTAATCTTCTCCTAATGCGAGATTCCACCGCCATCGGGATGGCTCTTCATTTGAAGCCGCCCCCCTTCGACAAAACTAAGGTGCGAGGATTCCTCCAGCACCCAAACACAGCTTTCCGACCGACCGATAAGCTCACCCGGAAGCACTTGATCAAACGCCGTCGAAACAAGATGGTGGTGCCCACTTCTTTGCGGCCGAGTAAAAAATGATCCACGGACCGGTGGTTGGGGACCACTGACTTAGGGTATTGAAATACTTGAAAAATCAAAAACTGCTATAATCATGTCAACACCATTCCAATTCTTCCAGAAGCCATAAAAAAGTATAGGGCATTCTTGTTTAATGACATTAATTGGGTGTGGAATTTCTGTCACTAAGCAATGCAATGATTGGGCAAAATATCTTAGATTGTACCACTTAGCAACGGCAATTTTTGCAATCAGTAGGACAGAACTGCCAAGGCCCCTCCTGCCCATTCCTTCCCCCCAAATAGCTGCCCTGCGCTCTGCATGTAAGACTTTAGAAAGCAGGAGGAAGAACACAGCCAAAGTCAACTGGGATGGCAGAGTGCAGAGTGGCCAAAAGGATTGAGGTGAGGTGGATATATATAGGTAGGAAAAGCTGAAGTGATATAGTGGGTGGACTGCCAATCATCCAACATCATGTGATCATGGAGGCACTGCAATGGTGTCCTGGCTTGAAACCTGGATTGAAAGTTTCAAATAATTTATCTCTTCCAATACCTCTGTAGTTGCAAGCTGGTCACCCTCATAGCACTCTTCCCTAAAAGAGAAGGTTGGAATATAGATAAAAATAATTCAGCATGATTTGCATGTGTGTGTGTCATACCACTGACTGCCTCCTTCCTCATTTAAAGATGCATTTGCATGTCCCTATCACGTGTCACTTGCCAGGCAGAGTTAACTGCCTGGGAAGTTAAAAAGTTAACTTGCCAGGGAAGCAAAGACAAATAGTTAGGTTAGTAGTCCTGGATGCAAGTCACACCAACACTAACTGGTAAAATATAGCTTTAGCAAGTATCATCTGCATAGCATGGTCAAGATCTTTGTCATGTTCCAGACTGTTGGTAGTAAGAGATCTACTTTATAAAGTTCTTCTTTTTAAAATCTCATAGCTTCCCCCTTGGTGCAAAGAATGGCTCATGTTTTTTATTCAGTAATGTTGGAAATTCACCTGTGAAAACCAAAGCCTATGAAACACACCTGAAATGCAAAAGGGACTAAGTTCACACATCATATTGAAATTAGCACTGTGCCAAATTTAGTTGTGGGGTCAACTATAAACTACTTGGAGTCAGCTATCAAGTATAGATCATGAATTACACTATACTAGTTTGATTTAATGATACGTTCAGCCAGAGAACCCAGAGTAACCAGATTCAAGCCTATTCAATATGTCACATTCCTTGGAGTATTTTCATCTACTCCACACTAAAGTCTTTCAAAACAATATGGTAATGATAAAACGAGGAGTGACCTCATGTTATTTCTTTGAGCTATTTAGAGGAAAGGCAAAATATAGATCAGGGGTGTCAAACTCAAGATCTGGCCCACAGGGTGCTTAGATATGGCCCATGGGGCTGCCCTGGAAACAGTGAAGGACCGGCCCATGGTGCCTTTGCTAGTGAAAATGGATTCCTGAGGTCTTTTTGCTGGCAGAGGGTTGCAGGAGGCTGTCCCAGCCAAAAGCAGAGCTCGGGAATTCATTTTCACTGGCAGACCCTTGGGCTGCCACAGGGCCCCCCAACACGAGTGACATCAAGCTGGCCACACCCATCCTGGCTTCCCAAGGTCTAACATAACCCTGATGCAGCCCTCAATGAAATGGGAGTTTGACACCCTCGATTATAGATATAAAATATGCAACATATTCAATCAATAAAAAACCCCACATGACTTACTATAATTTATTGATCCAACCAGATTTAGAGAGTAAGGCTTATTATTCAAATAGTAAAAAGACTAAGGAATATAGAATTCAGATTTTGAATCTTCATCTTCATGGGCAAATACTGGTGGAGAGTTTCAGTTTCAGTTCAGGAGAACACATAGACCAACATTCAGATAACTGATAAATTCAGTATTACTTTATCCTTTGAATTACCAAGCAAACATTTCTTGATTTCGTTTTAAACTTATAGAGAATATAAATGACTTTTCTTTCTACCCTTGAAGGAGACTACTGTAAAAGATGCTTTTTTATATAAACACAGTATTGCATCAGTTTAAAAGTTCAAAATCCAAGAGATACTCACATGTACATCTAGATACACATGCATGACTTTTTCTAGTTGGGATGAAAAAGCAGCATGCAGTGAATACTATCAACTTGGAGCAGACAGGACTGGTGGAATGATATATTTAGGGAAATGTCTAGGACAGTATTTCTCACTGGTTGGGGAAATCTGGGAATTGAAGTCCACGTATCTTAAATTGCCAAGTTAAGAAACACTGATTTGGAGTCTGAAATAACAGCCCAGTAGGTCTGCATTTGGGCCAAAGACACAGGCTCCCACAGGTTCATCATCCTACCATCCATTTCCCTTGTACTCAATGGTTTCACAGAGGGAAGTCTTGCGCTTTCTTCATCCTAATTCCACCCTCAAAATAAGCTTTTAAGGCCTGTGTCTTGTTTCTAGGAATACTTTCTTGGACCAAAGCCCTACTGACGTAAAACTTACTTCCAATGTTCTTGGAAGCTGAACATAAAAACCAAGGCAATGCTAGGTAGATATTTAAACCAAAAGAAAAAATAACTTAAAGGCACCTTGTCATGGCTGGATGACTGTGGCAAGATGGCAATGGCAAATTGTCCACTTCTACTTCCTCTGGGAGGATGGGAACTTCCTCTCTAACTTGCCGCAGGAATAAAATTCCATCTTCAACATCTTTCAATGTTATTGTCTTCTTAGATTTCACAGATTCTTTCTTAAGATCTTGAACAAAACTTTCTAGCTTACTGGAAATATAGAAAAATTAGTAGTGTAGAGTGGAGTAGAACAGAACAGAACAGAACAGAATAGAATTCTTTACTGGCCAGGTGTGAATGGACACACAAGGAATTTGTCTTCGGTGCATATGCTCTCAGTGTACAAAAAAAATACATTCACCAAGAATCATAAGATATAACACTTAGTAATAGGATACTAAATAAGCAATCAAATCAAATTAGGAAACTAAATATAAATCGTAAGGATATAGTCATAAGTGGGAGGAGATAGGTAATAGGAAGGATGAGAAGAATAACAGTAATGCAGTCTTAGTAAATAATTTGACAGTGTTGTGTGAATTAGTTGTTTAGCAGAGTGATGGCATTCGATGATATAGCTGATATACATTTTTATCAAAGATATTGCACTGACAAAGAAAACAAGTGCATTTTAAACTAGACCAGGACTTAGATGAAATGGCAACAAAAAATAAGGAATCGGGAAGACTAGAAAGCATTATATATAGTTCTGCAGCTGTCAGAGAATAATCAAACAATGATAGTTTTTTTTTTAAAGGAAACAGAATAAAAAAGCAAAGTTGTGGTCTAAACAACAGCCACTAGATGGCAAGAAGCGACCAGCACTTCTCCATACTCCAGAATAAGAGAGATGGCATCATTGAAGAAATATGTGTATGTGTTTCTGCATCTGTGTGTCCGTGTAACTAAAAGCCAATAAAAGGAATTTGAAGCTAAGAAGCAGAAACATAAAATGATCATATGTGCTGGATTTGTATAAGATCTTAAAGCCATGCAGAAGCTAAACAAAAACTATTCCAGTTTCACTTATATGAGATGTAAACACAAGATTCTTTATTTGACCTGGTTAACACACTCTGCAAACACACTGTGCAAACACAGCCAATCTGTTCAAGCACTCATGAATCATTTCCGTATCATTTAGCTCAGGTATTCAGCCATTCTGAAACTGTGGGTTGTTCTCGCATCATGAATTATGTTTGATTCTTGCAGACTCCCTAGATAATAGCATATAGTTGTGAGAATTGAAACAATGTAACGCTATTTCTGCTTCTGTTTATCCGCTTACGCTCAGAATTAGTTACAAAAGCCTGCATCTTGTAACCTTTCGGGAGATAAGAATCAGGATAAAACAAACATTGTTGCATGCACGTATGTTTCAAAAGCAGTGTCTAGACCTATAGAGGGACCATCAGCAAACAGCTGGAGGTCTAGGAAATACCAATAACTAAAACAATCAAAAAGCCACTTGATGGACCGGGGGAATGTTAATGGGCAATAAAGTATCCCCCGAAGGTATGAATTCTAATGACAAACCGCGAATCAAGCCCTCATACAATGAGGCATTTAGGGTATAAATATACTGTGTAAAATATGCTCTGGGTTCCATCCTGCTGCCTTGGATGTGAACCCGCTTCTGCAGAACCGAAATAAACTCAAAGAGAAAACTCAGCTCCGTGTCGTGTCAGTCTCTCGTGTGAACGCAATCTGACCATTGAGCGCAATCTGACAGCTGGCGAGCCAGGCAGGAGATTCCACGGCAATCCTCGGTGTTTTGGGGACTGGTGAGTAGTGGCCACTCCGTCTCGTTTGGAGACACCCCCACTCCCCATTGATCGAGAGATCCCAGGAATCTCCGATCCAAAACGAAGCCTCAGAGAGAACGAGAGAGAGCGAACGGACTGAGTGAAGGTACCTTGTGAGTGATCTGGGATCACGGGAAAGCCTGAGTCGGGGACGCCCGCACATCCGCATACCTGGACTGACGACAGGTCCCCGGAGTGATCAGGTAAATTTGTTCCTTTTCCAAAAGAATAGGGTTTTTGATAGAAAGGTGTCCTTAAATTTTCTCTGGGAGAAAGTCCAGCGCCTGCTGGAGGACGGGTCCTTAAATTTTCTCTGGGAGAAAGTCCAGCGCCTGCTGGAGGACTGGTCTGGTGACGAGAATGGGGAAAGGGCAAAGTAAGAGGTTATTGGAAGCCTCAAGGGGAGAGAAGATAGAGGAGGAAGAAGGCAGAAAACCTATTCCGGTAGATTCGCCCTTGGGACAACTACTAAACCAGTGGTTCTCCCCGAATCTAAAGCATTTTACCCGGAATCTGGAGAAAAAGCACATGATTTTTTGTGCAAATACAGGTGGCCAAAATATCCCCTTTCAGATCCAAAATTTCCTTATCATTGGGCACCGGAGGGAGAAACCAGTACATACTGGATGAATCAATTAAAAATTTACCAATTGGCTCACAAATTAACCGCAGAGATACCGTACCTGGAAGTATGGTATCACGTTGAATTTGAAGGACCCAGCCTGCCACCGGCTGATCAATTTGTGTCCAAACTTAAAAATCCGGAGTCTGACGATGAGTTCTATCGTCCTCCACCAACTGTTCCTCCGCATAATCAGCAAGATTTATTAGCAGCAGCGGCAGCGGCTCCATTGCCTCCCTCCCCGCCGCCTACACTCCATGCACGCTTGCGGAGAGAGTTAAGGGATTTAGAACAAAGCGTTCAGAACTTTCCCTTTCCACCGGCACAGTCAGCGCACGCTTATCCCTTGCGCGAAGTGCCAAACGGTCTGAACGCTCAGGGACAGCCCGTGGCTATGTATGCCGTTCAACCTATGAGACCTGGGGAACTGGGAGAGTTAAAGCAATCACTTCCCCGGCTTCATGAGGATCCACAAAAAGTAAGCCTAGAATTAGAACTGTTTCTGGGACCAAATGATTATACTTATGAAGAGCTGATGTACGTTTTGGGGCATCTATTCAGCAGGGAGGAAAGAGATTTGATTAGGCAGGGAGCAATAGAACATTGGCGAGTGTTACAATTGGGAAATGACCAAGCAGTTGCTGGGGATGTTAAGTTCCCTTTGGCACCTCCCAATTGGAATATCCAAAATGCAGAACATAGACAAAATATGAAAGATCTAAAGACAATGATCATTGAGGGAATTAAAAGTGCAGTCCCTCAGGGTCGGAACTTAACAAGAGCTTTTGAGATAACCCAGGGAAAAGATGAATCCCCAGGGGATTATTGTGCCAGGCTAAGACAAAGCTTAGGAAAATATTCAGGGGTAAAATCAGACACTCCTGCATTTGAATTCATGTTAAAGATGCAGTTTGTGGCAGGAGCCTGGCCGGATATTCAAAAGAAGATTCAGAAGATAGATAACTGGGGGGCGCAGGGAATTACTGAATTGATCCGAAATGCCCAGCAGACCTTTGTAAACAGGGATGAGATCAAGACCAGGCAGAAGTCTCAAATGATGCTGGCAGCGGTACAGAGCGCTGCTAAAAATGAAGTGAGGAAAACGGGAGAAAGTGATCAGCCAAGGAAAGAGACGTCTGGAGGAAGGGGGAGAGGATTCCCTCCCAGAGGGAGACCTTTTAGAGGGAGAGGGATGAGCACTAATAGAGTAGGTACAGATCGTAACTGTTTCAGGTGTGGCAAGCATGGTCACTTTGCGCGCGAGTGCCAGAACAGCCACCCTGAGAGAAGTTACGCTCTATATGAAGACTAGGGAATTTCCGGCTCCTTTAAGAGGACCTACGGGGAGCCACTGGTAAATATGAAAGTAGGTCCAGACCGTCAGGAGTTAACTTTCCTGATAGACACAGGGGCAAGTCGTACCTCAGTATGCGAGCCCATAAATCAAAGGATGAAGGGAAAGGAAACAATTTTGGTAGCTGGAGTGAGCGGAAAGCAGAATAGAGTGAGAGTTTTGGAAGAGGTAGAGATGATTATGGATGGAATAGAAGTTTGTAGCAAGGTGCTGTATATACCAGAGTCAGGGGTAAATTTGTTGGGAAGGGATCTCATGCCAGCGTTTGGATTCCAGTTGAGGGATAATAGTGGAATAAGGATGTGTGTCCTGAAGGAAGAGGATATAGAACGGATTCATGATGGTGTTTGGGCAGATGGACAAAGGGTGGGGAGGATGGAAATAAAACCCATCGAGATCAAGGTACAGCCAGGGATCGTTAAAAGTTGGACACCTCAATACCCAATGAGTAAAAAGGGTAGAGAGGGATTGAAGCCTGTAATTGATCAGTTGTTACAGCAAGGGTTATTGGAACCAACCATGTCCCCTTTTAACTCTCCTATCTTGGCTGTACAGAAGAAGGATGGAAAGCACAGGCTAGTAATGGATCTAAGGGGGATCAATGGGCTTGTAATACCACGTTTCCCGGTGGTACCTGATCCCTATACCATTTTGGGTCAGATACCCCCTAAGGATGGGTGGTTTACAGTCATTGATCTAAAGGATGCTTTTTGGGCATGTCCGCTTGAAGAGGGGAGCAGAGATTTGTTTGCTTTTGAGTGGAGTGATCCTGAAAGTGGGAGGAAACAACAATTGAGATGGACAGTATTGCCCCAAGGGTATACAGAAAGTCCTTTGTTGTTTGGCCAGGCTTTGGAGGAAAAGTTGCAAGCTTTTCCAAAGGAGCCAGGGGTAAGTTTGATTCAGTATATAGATGACTTGCTGTTGACTGGAGAGAAGGAAGTGAGAGTTAGGGAAAGTTCAGTAGCTTTACTGAACTGGCTGAAGGAGCAAGGATTGAAGGTATCAAGGGAAAAGATTCAATTTGTAGAGAGAAAAGTGAAGTATTTAGGACATTACATCATGCAAGGAGTCAGGAGTTTGGATCCTGAAAGGGTGAAGGGGTTAATGAGTTTAGCTCCACCCAGGAATAGGACGGAGGTTAGAAAAGCCTTGTAGTCCATGGGCCAGGCCAGATATCGGTACCATCTTGGGTGACCAAATCTTAATGGTACTAAAATGTTTATGGGTCCATACCAAGTACATTAAGATGTGATAGCCTTTTCAGATATGTAGCTTTGTATGTTTTTTAAGAAACCATCAATTTGACTGAATAGCGGCCTTGTGATATCACATGATAACACATATATTTGCGAAATGAAGCTGTAAATCATTAGAATTAAACCTAATTGATGTTGATAATTTATTAAAATCATGTGCAGAGACTTTTTGTGGTAAATGTAGAGCATCATAGCAAATTAAAATGTATTTCGTAAATTGCTAATATGTTTTTTTTTTCTCTTCCAACATCGTTACAAAGAGTTTTGAACTCAATTTCTCAATGCGGACTACTGTTGAATAATTGCAGTTCTCTGTTATATTGTGACAAACTACTAAGGCCCACATGATGGATTCAAGTGGAGACAAGGCCACTGCATTGCCAAAGAAAGGAGTGCGGCCAGGCTGCATTATTCACTGTTCTGGTGAAGACACGTCTACCTTCGTGTTACTAAAAGACTTGGACTCATGGAAGACACTGCTAAGAGCAGCAGAGATTAGACAACATGCTCCACTTCTGGACATTGCAAAAGACTTGGAAGAAGGCCAAATACCGCAGATCCAGTATCATCGCAAATGTCGCAGCATCTTTACCATGAAGAAGACTCTCGACTCCATCCTTTCTAAAGACAGGCCGAGTGCAGAAGAACAGACTGGTGTCCATGGTGTCAGAAGATCATCTAGGGATGCACCGAGTACATCAAGAGTGTATGACAAGACATGCATCTTCTGCTGCAAGTCAAGCAAGTACCTGAAAGGAAGACAGACAAGGGAACCTATCATCCAGTGTGTTGAGTTACGTGCAGCAACCCAAAAAATGGACCAGCGAATCCTCGCGTTGTTAAGCAGAGACCTTGTTGCCACAGAGGGGCACTACCACAAGTCGTGCTACAAAGTGTATACAAAGGAAGGGGCATCCACCAGTTCTGGTGCATGCGATGAGCAGGAGCAGTCTGAGCAGGCAGTATACGAGGAAGCCGAGAAACAATCCTACGAAGAGCTATTCCTATATATCAGGAATGAACTCATTCTCAACCCTGAGGTGCTGCCTATGACAGATCTGACAGCTAGACTTGAGAAAGCCATGCACTCTCGCGGAATTTCTCAGATCAGACCATCAACCAAGAAACATGTCCGTCGTAAACTTGAAAGTGAGATAGGAGGATCGCTTTGCTTCGTTTCTGATGAGAAAGGGAAGCTTCTCATATATCCAGAGAGCTTGTCATTTGATGAGCTTGTCAAGCATGCCTACAGACTAGGGAAAGAACTCCACGAAGCAAGGGCTGCCAACTCTAGGGATGTCCTAGCCAAAGCAGCAATGCAGCTGAGGAATCAGATTAAGAAGCAAGATGTAAGCCAGACATGGCCCCCTGACACAGAGCAGAATGTCATTCCTGAATCTGTCACTGAATTCCTGTATACCGTACTCACTGGAGAGTGTGAGTGTGCAGATCCTTCTGACAGAGTCCAAAGGCTTGCCACTTCTCTTGCCAGTGATCTGATATTTGCTGTCACATGTGGGAAGACAAAGCCATCCAAGCACGTACTTTTGTCATTTGCTGTGAAGACCTTGACAGGCAATACAGAACTTGTACGCACACTCAATCGCCTGGGCCACTGCATTTCTTATTCACAGATTGAGGAGATCGATACAGCACTGTGCATTCAGAAGCTGGAGCGTGCACAGGAAGACATCCCACTGCCAGCAGACATCTGCCAAGGTGTGTTCACAACCCTGGCATGGGATAACATTGACCGACTTGAGGAGACACTCAGCGGAGAAGGTACTTCTCACAGAGTCAATGGCATTGCTGTCCAGCCCAAGATTGCAGGCCCCAAGCCACAGAATCTCTTCCCATCTGTCAGCAAGTCCAAGAAAAGGAGCATCAGTCCAGCCCCAACAATGTTACCAACCTACAATGTTGGTAAGCGAGCCCAGCCTCCAAAGACCGAGACTGTAGATGTTGACAGCATGAAGGAGGTCCACGAAGCCAAGATGAAGAATTTTATCTGGTTACTGACTCGACTGTCAGACCCTGAGAACCAGACTGTCAGCAGCTGGACTGGGTTCAACATCATGGTCCGCAATGATGTCACGGTGAACCAAGACATTGTGGGCTACCTGCCCACTATCAATGCTCCTGCAACAGACATGTCCACGGTCAATGAAGTGCTGGAGCGGACCCTACACATCATGCAGGCCCTTCAGCTGAACCAGATTGTCTGTGTCTTTGACCAGGCGCTTTATGCGAAGGCTGTTGAGATAGTATGGAAACATGACAAGTTCAACAGCATCGTCGTCAGGATGGGAGACTTCCACACAATCTGCAATATGCTCTCCATCATAGGGAAGCGATTTCAAGATGCAGGGCTCAGGGATCTCTGTGTTGAAGCTGGTGTCATTGCAGAAGGCTCAGTGAATGGTGTGATGGATGGTCGCAAGTACAACAGAGCAGTAAGATGTCACAAGCTGGTTTATGAAGCACTATTGAGGCTTGCCTGGAAAGGATTCCTCCGATGGCTGGAGGAACACCATGCAAGAGACATTCACCACCTTGATGAAACCCTGAAGAAGATTGCCAGCTTCCACGACGGTGTCTCTCAGGCTGCACTGCAAGACCTGCTTAATAACGAGTCATGTGTGCACACAATAAAGCTGTTTAAAGTCTACCTGGAGTCTCTCAGAAATGCAGATAACCTCTCTGCATTCTGGATGTCCTACTTGGACATGGCAGAGATCATGCTGTGCCTGATCCGAGCATCCAGAGAGGGCAACTGGATGCTTCACCTGGCAGCAATCAGGCAGATGATCCCATGGTGCTTTGCCTATGACAAGGTGAACTATGCCCGCTTCTTGACCTACTACTATGCCAAAATGTCTCGACTGCCAATAGAACACCCTGAAGTGCATGCCCACTTCATGCAGGGAGATTTTTCTGTCCAGATTGGGAGTCAGAACCCATTTGGGCGGATACCTGTGGACCAGACAATTGAGGAGACGGTTAACAAAGATACGCAGACACCAGGAGGCACCAAGGGCTTCAGCCTGAAAGGTGGAGCTGTGGCAAGGTACTATCTGACATCTGAGTACCGCAGTAGATACTTGAGGCAACTGAGGAACATGGTAGGTCAGCATGACACTGACTTCCATCATCCAGACCTACAGCTGCCAAGGATAAGAAGAGATGAAGCTGATGTGCAGTCCCTCGTTCAGCAAATGACCCCCCTTGCCCCCCACCCTCCCTCCGGACGCCCATGACTAGACTGTTCATGCATACTAACAATGAAAGGGTTCTGGAGATATTTTGGATAGTATATTTGGTCATTAGCATAAACGTGGTGATGTTCAGAATAGAGAATATTGTCAAAGTATGTGTTCACCCTTTCTTTCCGTGTACATAGGGTGCATCTATTCTAAGAGTGATAACCTCGATTAAGCTACGAGTTAACAAGGGCTATCACATCAAAACATAAACTAGAGACATAAAAGAAGCCAAAAACACCTAAGATTATTAGTCACCTCGGGTGGTACCAATATGTGAAAATTCAGGTCTTGGCTCATGGACTATTGGGGTTAGTTGGATACTGCAGAGCTTGGATAGATCAATATGCAGTGTTAGCCCAGTTCCTGAACCAGAAGTTGCAAGGAGAAAGGGAGACTATTGAATGGACAGAGGAGGATGAGGCAAGGTGGGAGGAAATCAAGAAGGCATTAACCACAGCACCAGTGTTGGCTCTGCCTAACTTGAAACTCCCATTCCATCTATATGTTTCTGCAAAATCAGGAATTGCAGTAGGAGTGCTTGCTAAGAAGAGGGGGGGGCGGTTTCAGCCCATTGCCTTTCTGAGTAAGACATTAGAACCTGTGGTGAGAGGTTGGCCCATCTGTGTGCAGGCAGTAGCTGCCACAGCTGTTTTGGTGGTAGAAAGCAGGAAATTGACCTTTGGGGGAGCTATAGTAGTACATTCCCCACATCAAGTAACCTCAGTGTTGAGTCAGTTGGCTTCCACTTGGATGACTGAGGGAAGGATTTTAAAATATGAAACTATTTTGAGAACAAGTCCAGATATTATTATTGGGACTGATAAAAATTTGAACCCAGCAGAGTTTTTGGAAGGGATCAGAAAAGAATGGGAAGCTGAAGATCATGATTGTCTGTTAGAAGTTGAAATTATGACAAAAGTGAGAAAAGATTTAGAGGAGGTTCCACTGGAAAGAGGGGAGAAGTGGTTTGTGGATGGCTCAAGCAGAGTTGAGAATGGCATAAAGAAAGCAGGATATGCAATAGTTACTCAAACTGGGGAAGTAATTGAGAAAGGATCATTACAAAAAGGATGGTCAGCTCAAAAGTGTGAGCTATACGCTCTCAAAAGGGCTCTGGAATTGGCTGAGGGAATTGAGGTGACTATATGGACTGATTCTAAGTACGCTTGGGGGGTGGTCCACACTTTTGGGAAGATCTGGCAAGAAAGAGGGTTTATAAAATCAGATGGGAAACAGATAGAGCAACTCCAGCTAGTAGAAGAAGTGTTGGAGGCTTTACAATTACCACAGCAGGTAGCCATTGTTCATGTGAACGCACACCAAAAGGGGAATAGCCTGGAAGTTGTTGGGAATAGATGGGCAGATAGGTGGGCAAAAGAGGCAGCTGGGGAGGTAACTCTACGGTACCTCTACCTCTATGAAAAAAATTATATAGTCAGGAGAAGGAGAGACAATGGGTCGAAGAACAGGAAGGGGGATTCTGCCTTGATTTCTCCATCTCTTTTCATTTGGTTGTCTCTGACTTCTCCTTCTCTGTGCACGTGTTTGTTTTTGGGTGTGATTTTTTTCAACTATGCAAAGTTCTGATAACTAGTTTTTCATTAAAGTTCATTTTATTCTTGGAATCTGGCCACACTATCACATCAACCCCTTTGTGAACATCAGTTTTCAAAATAAAGAAAATGTTGCTTCCATTTCAGACCTGTGACATGCTCAGACATTAACTATGTCCCGGGATTGTCTCTTTAACCATGATGCCAACAAATGTCACACTTCTTTTTGTCTTCATCCACAGGTGCCGTGTATTCCCTCTGGGGCCAATTTCAAGAATGAAGCTTCCAAACCTCTCAATTCCAGATGACGGATTTAATTCAATCTCTGCCCCTGTCATTATGAACCACATTGGGATTATTTCCCTTTCATTTCCCTGCAGAGAAATGCCCAACAAACTCTGAGTGCAAGAACTAGCTGAATTATCCAGGGATCCCTCCTGAGAGGGAGAATTATGATCAAAGTTTCGGCTCTGCTCTGTGGCAGGATCCTCCTAGGAGGGCAGAGACAGGAAGTCTGTGGCAGCTTCTCTCTTCTTCCCTGACCCCAGAGGCCCAGGATGGAAACGTTCCCTGCTGGAGAACTTGGCTTCAGGCAAAAAGTTTCATTGAACAATTTGAGAACTTTGAACTTTTCTCCTCCTTAAAGATCAGGGCTGCCTGGATCCCTTCCCAGCAAAGTTTGCTCCCCTGGAGAAAAGAAGGGCTGGGGGCAAATGGAGCCCCCGAGAAGCCCCTTTTCCATCTCTGCTTCCTTACAATTCAAGGGCTGAAAGTTTCTCCTGGAGTCCCTTGGATTCCCTCCCCCCACAAGGCCCCTCTTTATGCCCAGGAGGGTTGGGGGTCCTGGCTGTGGTTGGGCAACTCCTTTCCTCCTCTTCCCATTGGGGCGATGGCTGGGCAAACCAACCTTTGGGGTTCCTGCAGAGGCGGAAGAGGGAGGCCGCTGGGCAGCCCAGCTAGGTTGGTTAGCATTAAAGTTGGACTGCTCAATTTGTGTGTGTGTATGCTTCATTGGCCAAGTGTGATTGGGCACACAAGGAATCTATCTTGGTGCAAATGCTCTCAAGTGTCCATAAAAAAAAAACATTCATCAAGAATCATCAGGTACAACACTTAATAGTCATAGGAAACAATAAGCAATCAAATCAGACTAGAAAACAGTCAAAAAATCATTAGGATACAAGCCACAAATTTAAAATCATAGTCACAAGTGTGGGGGGGGGGGAAGAGAAGTCCAACCTCCAACAGACATTCTACCCATCCTATAGAGTCTATACAGACAGTATATATTCTATACATCCCAGGATTTCTCCCCTCCTGGCAAGATGGAATCTTGCCAGGCGTGGGAAAATCCGCCGCTCCTTTCCCACGGGGAGGGGCACTCAGGTCCTTTTCCCACCACCTTCCACACTCCTCACCCCCATGCCCAAGGAGGTAACACCGAAAGGCCCTTTGGTTCCCCCCCCCAAAAAAGACCCAGCCCTGTCTGCGCACAAAGTCCCATCATCGCTCCAGGGTCCCCACCCGAGCAGTTCAAGGCGGGAAAAGGGGAGAAGCCCAATCCTGGCCTCGCCTCCCCGCAGGGGGGGCAGAGCAGACCCGATTTCCATCGCCCGACCCACCGCGGAGACGCCCCCACTCCTTCCCGCCTGGCTGAAGCCTTGCAGCATCGGGCGCAGAAAGCCCGGAGCAGCAGTTTCAGAGAAAGAAGCGCGCATGCGCGAGCGAACGTTAGCCGCTGAATGGAGAGACGATTCCACCTGTGAGGCTCTTTCCCAAGGAAGGCCGGAAGTAGGCATTCCTTTCCGCTCTAGGATGTCCCAGCTCTCTGGCCTTAACCCTTGCGCTGCGCCTCGATCAGTCAGGCACAGATGACGCGAACCACAGAACGCATGAACCACCCGGTCTCCCTTGGCGTTGGCCCTTTCTCGAGCCCCGAGACGCTCCTTTGCGGCCCATCATCCACTCCCCGCACCCGTCGGGCCTCAACGCCGCGTCTGCCTCTTGCCCGCCTCTGCTTCTCTCCATGCCCAGCCTGATGGGAAAGGCGAAGGCTTTGCACCCCAGACCCCCCCACAACCAGGCGCTGCAAGAGGGTCTGGCAGGGAGGAGCCGCCCTAAGAAGGGGGTCCCTGCAGAGGGCAGCCTGCAATGAGGGGGGGGGCTTTAGTGGAAGGTGGCTTATGTTGGGGTGGGAAGAGGGGCAGCTGCACCTTCAAAAACGCCCTTTAATCGGGAGGTGTTTTCTCCCCCTAGAGATCCCAGATCACTGCCATCTGCTGCAAAAGGATCCCCCTCGACCACCAGGGAAGGTTCTCCCTGTCTGGAGGGGGGCCTGAAGGGGGTCCCTGCTCTCCCCCCAGGAGCCTCTTTCTTCCTGCAGCCCCAGACACCCTGCCAGCCCGGGGGGGAAGGGGGGTCGCAGGGCAGCAGAGGGGGGGAAAGCCCTCCTAGGAAAGGGACCTCTGGCCCAGCCTCAGGAGAAGCAGCCCCAGGAAGAAGGAAGCGCCAGTCTGCAGCTCCCCAGCCCCCCCACTTCAGGGAGGGGGGCTGCCAGGAGGGAACATGGGAAATGGCAGCTGCCTCCCCCGCCCTCTGTGGCTGGACCAGCCCTTCCCGGCCCCCCTCTCCCTGGAGATGGGAGATGGATTCGGGGCGGTGGAAGTAGACTCCTTCCTGGGGAGCAGAGCTGCTCAGCCCCCCCTCGCATGTCCCAGGCCTCCCTGCCTGCCTCTCCTGGGGCCGAGACCGGACAGAGCAAAGGCCTCCCCTCTCCTCCTCCCGCCCAGGGCTGGCCAAAGGGCCACAGAGGGAGAGGATCCGGCCCTCCCTTGGCTCCCAGGGCAGGAGGCGGCTCCGAGGTCCTTGGCTTCTTTCAACAGGCTCTTGATCCCTTCAGTGCTGATATCTGCTGAGGGCTCTGAGGAAAGGTGGGGGCTGCTCTCTGCCTGGAACAACCTGTTTCTCCCTTTGGGGAAATATAACGATCTTCCCTCCTTAATATTCCTCAAAGTAGCCCATTCTTCTAGGAGGGGGAGGGGGGCTCTTCCCTGACAGAGTTCAGTCTCCCCTTCCCAGATGGTCTCAAGGCAAAAAGGGAGCAGCCATCAGTCAGAGGAGCTTGAACTGGGATCCCTGCAGAGAGGAGGAGGGGTGGGGCTAGATGGTCTCAGGGTCTCCTTCACATTTAGAAAGGTAAAACTCCAGGATGCTAATCACAAACCCACACATACAGGAACTCATTTAGAAAAGAAGACAGCATTTTCAAGCTAGCAGTGCTAAGTAGCCAAACGCCCTGCAATCTCCTCTTTGAAGCCTGGTTCCCTGAGTCCTTGAATTGGGCAGATCTGCTGCGATGGTTCCCCTCCGGATTCCCCCTCCAAAGGACCTCAGATGAAGGGATCCACAGTGACCCTCAGAGGCCTCTGGTTGCCCACAGGCAGAGGCTGATGGCTCTGCCCACCTGGGAACAGGGCTGTTTCCCCACAACAGTCCCTTTCCTCCATCACATCCCACAGGAAGGGACACGCGGTCACCTCGCAGCCCAGGAATGCCCAATTCTGGTACCCCACATTAATTTGAGCCCCCCTAGTTTTACACCCCGTCAATAAGTTATGTGGAGCCTCCTGGGGATTGGTCCACCGTCCCCCCAGGAATGCATGGAGCGTGCGGGAGGATTAGAACGCAGAACCTCCCGGGCAGTGGATGAAACTCCCCCACCCAGCGTTGCCAGATTCAAAATGTAAAATTATCGTACCCGAGACTCAAAATTATCGTTTTTTTGAGAAAATTATCGTACATATAGCAAACTCTAGATCTCACAGGAAGTACCAACTGTAGGCATATATCCATGTGGAAAATGTCCGAACTGAAGGCATGAAGCCACAAGATACGATCCCGCAAAACTTACGATCAGCAATAAACTACCTCAATGGGCCTGACGCGCGCGACGACTAGCTGACTCGAGTCGACTCGTACTCGTACTTGTAAGTAGCTCGTGAGCGAGCGTGTATCACGTATGCACAAACTACACGCGCGTACGCACACACACGTGATCTAGACTCATGAAGTTGCATGAACCCACGAAAAGTACAGTCACGAGGCACAAAAAAGGGTCAAAGTAGGCCAACTATCTTCTTAAATTGCCAAACTGTAAAATTATCGTACATTTGACCTTTTTGGGAATTATTGATCGTACATCGTACAGAGGGCCAAATTATCGTACAAATACGATAATTATCGTACGTCTGGCAACACTGATTACAGCACTCCTTGTTCCTTTCGGTCTGTGGTCGGACTAGAAGAATAACGGTTCTAATGACGGCGCCCGATCTTAATCTCTCCCAAGGAGGCTCCGTTGTACAATGAGGAGAATAACGGTGATAATCAGGCTATAAAATATGATGGATATTTAAAAAAAAGACCCGACACAGACAGTGCACTGTCGCTGTAGAAATGGAACTTGATGTACGACAAAGGAATAAAATAATTTTTAAAACCCATGCAAATTAATAGCCTCCAGCATGTCTTATAATGGATTCCATAGTAAATGTTTTGCTGTGTGGAAAAAGCACAAAAAGCCACAAACACAATTCCCTAAATAATGGGGGGGCTGCCGAATCCCCCGGGGGAGCCCCCCATTGAATAAATTCTCTCCAGAACGTTTCACTTCGACACAGCGAACATCGTTTTCACAAGTCTCC
>JAUCBL010000548.1:0-32500 GCA_033807585.1 Hydrophis major
GGAAAGGAAAGGAAAGGAAAGGAAAGGAAAGGGAAAAGGAAAGGAAAAGGAAAGAAAGAAAAGGAAAGGAAAGGAAAAGGAAAGGATAGGAAAGGAAAGGAAAAGGAAGGAAAGGAAAGGAAAAGAAAGGAAAAGAAAAGGAAAGGAAAGGAAAGGAAAGGAAAGGAAAGGAAAGGAAAGGAAAAGGAAAGGAAAAGGAAAAGGAAAAGGAAAGGAAAGGAAAGGAAAGGAAAGGAAAGGAAAGGAAAGGAAAGGAAAGGAAAGGAAAGGAGAAAAGAAAGGAAAAGGAAAGGAAAAGAAAAGGGAAGGAAAGGAAAGGAAAGGAAAGGGGAAAAGAAAGGAAAAGGAAAGGAAAGGAAAGGAAAGGAAAGAAAGGAAAGGAAAGGAAAGGAAGGAAAGGAAAGGAAAGGAAAGGAAAGGAAAGGAAAAAAGAAAGAGAGCATCTTTTCCGAACACTGAAAAAGTGTCTCCGGGCGCATTTCTCACTTCTCCCCGATGACAAGCAGCCATTGCACAGTCCAGCAAAGCGCATCATTAGGATGCTCCCCAGCTCTTTGGCTGCGTTCTCCCCCCCCCCCGCCCCGCCAATGCTGGCATACCTCATTATCCCCACAGTCACTGAGGAGCCATACCCACGCGCAGCAGGTGGAGCAGGCTGGTGGCTCTGAACGCTGCGCTCATTTCCTCTCGGTGGGTTCTTACTCGGATGGCCAAGTCACTCCTTGGGAGATCCAGGAGCCCCCTCCCCTCCCCCAGGCATGAGCCCCTCCCCTCCCCCCAGCCCGAGTCTCCTGGATATACAAGAGGAAGGGAGGGGCGAAAAACACAGAACAGAATACAGAGAGACAGAGTCGGAAGGGACCTGGAAGGTCTTCTAGTCCAAACTCTGCCTTGGAGTCTTTATCAAACCTAGGTTGTATGTGCAAATAAGAATTGCAAAATTCATTTTTACCCCTTGTTCTTGCAACATTTGCATAGATTTAACTTCACCCTTTTCATCCAATAACTCCCCATACCTAACTGTTTGTTCCTTTTATATATTATTGCATAAAAAAAAGCTTCAATAGTTGATATCCATGTTGGAATTTTTAAGTAATATTGTCTTTTAATCTTCTCCCAGCTCAAAAACAATGCCTCACGAATATAATGTCTTCTAAAATACCCCTGGGTTTTAGTTCCCTGATACCAGAGAAAGGCATGCCATCCCAGCAGCAAGTCGTGGCCTTCTAAAGTCAATAATCTACTGTTCCTTAGTGTTATCCATTCCCCCTGCCCGCTTTAGGACCTTTCTTGCCACGGTTGTTAAGTGAATCCTCGCAGGTGGTAACTGAATCTGGCTTCCCTTGTTTAGAATAGAATAGAATAGAATAGAATAGAATAGAATAGAATAGAATAGAATAGAATAGAATAGAATAACAGAGTTGGAAGGGACCTTGGAGTTCTTCTAGTCCATCCCCTGTTTAGGCAAGAAACTCTACACCACTTCAGACAAATGGTTATCCAACCTCTTTTTAAAAACTTCCATTGCTGGAGCATTCACAACTTCTGGAGGCAGGTTGTTCCACTGGTTAATTGTTCTAACTGACAGGAAATTCCTCCTTAGTTCTAGACTGCTTCCATTAGTTTCCATTCATTGCTTCTTTTCCTGCCTTGAGGTGCCTTGGAGAATAGCTTGACTGCCTCTTCTTGGGGCAGCCCCTGAGATATTGGAAGACTGCTGTCATGTCTCTCCTAGTCTTCTTTTCATTAAACTAGACATCCCCAATTCCTGCAACCATTCTTCATATGTTTTAGCCTCCAGTCCCCTAATCCTCTTTGTTGCTCTTCTCTCTACTCTTTCCAGAGTCTCCACATCCTTTTTTACATCGTGGTGACCAAAAGTGGATGCAGGATTCCAGGTGTGGCCTCACTGAGGCCCTTATACAGTGGAATTAACACTTCACTCGATCTTGATTCCGTCCCTCTGTTTATACAGCCTAGAACTGCGTTGGCTTTTTTGGCAGCTGCTGCACACGGCTGGCTCCTATTTAAGGGATTGTCTATTAGGACTCCAACATCCCTCTGGCAGGGACGGCTATTGAGCCAGGTACCACGTATACCCGTAACGAACCTATGGCACGCATGCCACAGGTGGCACACAAAGCCCCAGCCAAAGTTACCTGCACTGCGCATGTGTGTGCCTCCCAGTTGATTTTCGGCCCGTTTGAGGCCATTTTCACCCTCCCGGAGGCACAAGAGAAGCCTCTGCAGCTTCGGGAGGCCGAAAAATGGGCTTTCCGGAAATACCAGGAATGCCGAAACAGGCCCATTTTTCAGCCTCCTGAGGCTGTAGAGGCTTCTCTTGAGCCCCCAGGAAGGCAAAAGCGGCCTCAAATCTGCCTGTCTAGATCCTCCTGGATCTTAAGGAGTGTCTTCCGGAGTGTCGGCTATTCCCCTTTTACTTTACTTGCCCATGAAGGTTTCCTACAATAACAAACAGTCTAAGAAGAAGCGACGCCACATTCGCAGCTAAACAGGCAGGAAAATCTTACACTTCCCCACAACCAGGTCAGTGAGTCTATCCAGCAATCATCCTCTCTTCCATTCTTTCAGGGTGTTGCTCTATTTTTAACAGATTTTTCCCCCCATTTTTACTTTTATTTTTATTTTTTATTTTAAAGTAAACTTTATTAAACTTTAAAAAATAGTCATGCATTACAAAACGTTTCATGAAAAACAATTATCAAGATGAAAGAACACATCCAATAAACGCAAAACATATACATTTCCAATTGCTTAAACGGGGTATTCCTATCAGACTATTTCCTAATACTTATTTCCTCTATCTGGTTAATACTTCTCTTATAACCTCTCTATATTTTCTCTTCCCTATCTATTCACTCACTTGGTTTCTGTTTTTTTGTCCAATTATACCAAGTTTTCCCAAACGGTAAAATATTTTGAGCCATTTTTACTTTTAAAATGGGCTGGTATGGAAGAAAACGCTGCGATGGCTTCATTTATTAAAGGTGGGTTTTATCCCAATGCAAACAATGAAATATATATTTTAATACTCCTCGCAAGCTGTCTCAGCAGAGGGCCTTGAATTTGCCCCTGGGGCTGGACTGTCCTCCCAATCGTCCCTTCTTTGAAGTGTGGGGATAAAACCATGGGCAGGGGAAGAGACTTTTGACTTCCTGCTGGCTTCCCATTGACTTTCCTTGAGGGCAGCATCAGAAGTCGCAAGCACATGACTGCGAGGACGGCCACAACAACGTTGCCAATCAAACTGGCTTTTATTGGCGCAACTTCGCAGATCACATTGGCTTAAACGGTGGGAATTTCCTGGCCACAGAAGCCGACAGGAGTTGGCAGAAGTGGCCCCATCAACGATTTGGATCGAAGAAAGAATATTAGCACTTTTGTTCCTTCTTGGAAACCACTTCTGGACTTTGTGCTTGAGATTGGGGGGCGGGGGGTGTGAAACTTTGATTCTGGGTTTTCCCAATTACACTGATTTGTTCTTTATAGAAATGGCTAGTTTATATTATGATGGAAAAGTAAAAAAAGAAGTGGTGGTTAGACGTTCATGCTTTATTTTACTGTGACTGAGGGAGTTGGAAGTCAATTCTTCTTTTTTTTCTTTTTTCCCTATCCCCTCCTCACTTCTCTTTCCCCTTCTCTTCCCCCTCCCTCTCCTATTGTGGTGACATTGTTGTAGTCACCTGAGTAGTACAAATGGGAGTGACTACAGCTCAGTCCTTCTGCAGTTCCAAGAAGGCTCCCCACCCATTTGCACCACTCAGGTGACCCTGAGGACACAGAAAAACCTCCAAGTGGCCTCAACGACCCTCTAAAAGGATGCAAATGACCAGCTGTCTGCAAGGTGTGGAAATCCTTCCCTTCCCCACCATCCCGTCAGAGCTGAAGAAGCTTCTGGGATGAGAAGCGAAATCTCTTCAAAGAAAAACCAGAAATTCTAGTTGACTCTTGGGGAAAAAAGCCCCTTTCGGTTTAGCTGGCACATCTTTTGGGATCCAAGAGAAGACAGCGAGACACGAAGAGGGGACCAAGAATGCTGGCATCCCACTTCATCTATGGAGATTCTCCATCATCCAGTGGATGCTTGTCCCCAAGGCGCTTTTTCCAAACATTCTTGCTCACCACACTATAAAAAAGGGGTTGAGACTGGGAAGAGTGCAGAGAAGAGCAACCAGGATGATGAAGGGACTGGAAACTAAAACATACAATGAACGGTTGCAGGAACTGGCCTGGCTACTTGAGGGAAGAGAAGGACCAGGGGAGACAGGAGAGCATCTTCCAATATTTGAGGGGCTGCCCCAGAGAGGGGAAAGGGGATCAAGCTATTTTCCAAAGCACCAAAGGCCAGACAAGGAAGAATGGATGGAAACTGAACAAAGAGAAATTCAACCTGGAAATAAGGAGAGATTTTTCTGACAGGGAGAACAATCCACCCATGGAACAGAAGTTGCCTTTGGAAGTTGTGGGAGCTTCATCCTTGGAGGCTTTCAAGAAGAGACTGGACGGCCATCTGTCAGAAATGGTGTAGAGTCCCCTGCTTGAATGGGGGATTGGATTAGATGACCTCCAAGGTCCCTTCCAATTCTGATTATCTGTTGTCTGTTTATTTTCCGTTCAAAACCCCAAGAAAATCCCCTTGCCTTTTGGGGGGGGGGTGTGGAAAAAAAAAACCCTTTGGGGCGTCCCGCTCCTTCTCCACGCTGAACCTTCAGGAGAAGGGAAGACGGTGGTTTTTGGCAGAGAGAGATGCCTCTGCTCATCCCAAGCCGTTGTCCCCGTGCTGGTCAATAAAGCCAGCGCAGCACATCACGCCTCCAAGCCCACCCGGCAAAAAAAAAAAAAAAAAATCTCCCTTAATCGGCGCTTTGGGTTCCATCAGTGACATCTGAACGGGGCCTTGTGCCAGGCTGCCGCTCAGCTCAACGGTGCGGGTCCTTGGTTTACTTTCTCCCCCATGGCTAGCTCAAATCCCAGGTGCTGGGGAGGCAAAAAAAGAGAGGCAGGATGACTCTATTATTACAGCAGACGCCGATTTCGGGCGCGAAAGCAAAGCCAAGGATTAGAGAGGAGGCGGGTGATTAGCTCAAGATGTTCCCGGGGAGAGGCGCAGCGGAGAGGTTAATTTTTATATCACTCGTTAAGTTGGCTTGCTCCTTCCGTTCAAGGAAGAGCATCTCATGCCGCTTTGCAAAACGAAAATGAAAAGAAAAGAAAAGAAAAGAAAAGAAACAAGAAAAAAACACCAGCACCATCACATCACCTTCTTCTGCTTATGCCAGAGGTTTATTATGACAATCGCTGAGCTGCTGGTGCCGTTTTAACAGGTAATAAATCCCTAAGAGGGAGCATCGCTCACCAGTGGACCCCATTGTGCTCTGCTGGAAGACCACGGAAAGTCAGCATCCTGGAAAAGTTTTTTTTTTTTTTTTTAAATGAGGCTCCGAGCACACGGGAAACGTTTGCTTCGAGGGCCATGGGTTTTGGCAGCAGATGCTTGGGGGGGGGGGGGGGGCAGGGAGAATTTAGTGCCAAATCAGTGCCGAATGGACTTCCACGTGGATTCCAGCGGGGTTTAGTGAGAGGCGGTCATGCCACGGAAAGGCAGGTGCCCTCGCCGGTCAGATCCAGGAGCGTTTCCGTAATCCCCCTGTTCCATTAAAGCAATTTATGGAGTGCGTAGAGAGAGCCATTGGGGGCACAAAAGAGCTGGGACCTTTGTTTTTTGTTTTTTTTAAATCAGAGCTGGAAGGCTTGAAAATGAGTTTTCTTTTTTTAAAACATACAATGGGTTTTAATCCAACATCTAAGTCAAGGACATTGGGGGGGGGAGGGGGCAGGAGAAAACCTTATTAATCTCAACTCTATTCCCCCAGAATGGGGAGAGAAAGGAAGCTTCCAGATTCTTCGCAGGGTCATTGAATACAGAATATAGAACCACAAGATCAAAGGACAGAAAACATTAATAGGGAATATTAACAGGAGCTTTCGTTGCTTTTTTTTTTTTGCCTAAGTCAAGATCATTTATGAACATTGGAGCTTCGGGGATTCTTTTTAATTCGTCCCCCTGGAGAAAAGAGTTCATTTAGTCCTTCTCTGGGTTTCTTTCTTTCTTTCTTTTTTTTCTCCCCCAAATAGGACTTTATTGAATTTCTAAAGAAGATAAAATACGAAAAAGGGGGGTGGGATTAAAAGGGGGGTAAAAAAGAGAGAAGGAACAGGGAGAAAGAGAAATTGGAGGGCGCGGATGACAAGGGGAGAGGCTATAGAAAAAAGTAAGATGGCTTTCTAGTTTTCCTATGATGTATTCTCTTATCTTATAGCAGAGGTCTCCAAATTTGGCAACTTTTAAGACTTGTGGACTTCAACTCCCAGAATTCCCCGCCCAGCTGGCTAGGGAATTCTGGGAGTTGAAGTCTACAAGTCTTAAAGTCGCCAGATTTGGAGACACACACACACACACACACACACACACACACACACACACACACCCGTCCTTGATAGCCACTAAGTTTAATCAATAAAAATCCACTGGAATTGAAGGGATTAAGAAAATTTCAATTAAAAACGAGCAAACCATTGATAAACTCTTGTCAAAACAATTTTTGAATCCAAATGTTAAAAAGTCAATATTGCTGGATTTATTCCGGCCTTTCCTCCCGGCATGGATCCTGACCATTTTCTAACGTGTACTATTTGTTACTCCCCCATAACTCCCCCAAATTTTATCTCCTGTTGGAGAGGTATCCTTACTAAACTTGCAAACCTGAAGAGTTGCCAAAGCTTCTTCCACACCCTGTTGTGTTAAAAAGAAGTGAACTTTCTCTCTGTCATTCATGTTGAACATCGGTAGGTTTATAATTTATCTCTCCACCTGGTTTATGACTCCAGATCAAGACATCACTCCCCTCCCCCCCTCCCAAAATATATATTTTGCTGCAAAGCGCAGGAAGTTCTCGAGTTACAACAGTTCGTTTTGTGACCATTCAAAATTAACTGGGGGAAAAAAAAATGACAGGATTATTTTTCACACTTATGACGTTCGCATCGTCGTAGGGTCAAAATTCAGAAGAGTTTTGGAAGCTGATTTACGACAGTTGCAAAGTCAATGGGGAAACCAGATTCGTTTAACGACCGTGTTACTAAGTAAGTTAAGTACTGTAAGCGATCCACTTAACTCGGGTGAGAAAGCCGTGAAACAGAGGCAAAACTTGCTGAACAGCTGTTTCGCTTAGCGACAGAAATGTGGGGCTCAGTTACGTTGTGGACTAACTAAATTTTTCACTGCTTAAAAGCCACAGAACTCTTTCTGCCATGGCTTCCCCACGTTATTTTCTCCGTTTGCTGCCTGGGATTCTTCAGAGTTGAATTGCTATGAAGATATTTTCAAAACTATTTTGTGTATGTGTGCGTGTGTCTGCAATGCAAGGACAACTTTTTCTTTTTTTCTTTTTAAAACGTCACATAAGAATTCATGGTTTATTCTATATTAGCAATAAAGCCGACCCTCTTGAAATAGCAACCTGTGTTTTTAAAGTATTTATTGCCAAGTTTAAGCAAAATAATCACATTTTCTTTGCTGCGGGGCAGATATTAAGGGACAGCCCATCTCAGAAGCCATTTCAATTAGGGTCTCTCTTGTTTAGAACAAATTGGATAAAAGGCACGGAACGAGTAAAAACGTATTGTGGAGGCCCAGCTGCATAAAATATCAGGATGAACGACCACAAAGGTAATGGAAATTTTCCTTCCCTGCTCATGCACAATGGAGCCTGAAACAAGACCAAATAGAAGTAGTCCTCGACTTACAATGGTTCATCATTTTAGTGACCAAAGTTACAACGGCACTGAAAAAAAAGGGACTGATGGCCGTTTTTTTCACACCTATGACCGTTGCAGCATCCCCATCAATGGTGGTATTCTACGGCTTCGGCCTGGTTTGGGCGAACCGGTAGTAAAAAAAAAAATGCTACCGTTCAGTTGAACCAGTAGTAAAAAAAAAACAGCTACTGTTTCAGCCAAAACAGTATTTCTTTTTTCCCTTTCCTCCCGATGATCAGCTGTTCTACGATGATCGGCTGTGCCGAAATCCCCAGGGGGCAAAAAAAAAAAAAAACACGCAAAGGGAGGGGGGGGTTTCCTGCAAAAAAAAGAAGCCACTCCCACCCAGTCATATGGCCACACCCACCTAGCCACGCCTAAAGAACCAGTAGTAAAAATATTTGCATCCCACCCCAGAGCCCCCGGAACACGTGATCAAAATCAAACATCGGAAGAACAGTTGCTGGAATTGGGGATGAAAGTTGAATGAAAAGAAGGACCAGGGTAGACAGGATAGCAGTCTTCCCATTTTTGAGGGGCTGCCACAGAGAGGAGGAAGGAGGTCCAGCTCTTCTCCAAGGCACCTGAAGGCAGGACAAGAAGTCAACTTATTAATTGGAAACTTATTAAAGAGAGAATCAGCCTAGAAAACAGGTAGAACTTTCCTGACACTCAGAACAATTAATCAGTGGAGCAGCTCCCCTCCAGATGTTGTGGCTCCTCCAACCGTGGAAGTTGTTTAAAGAAGAGATCGGACAGCCATTTGTGTGGAATGGCATAAGGTTTCCTGCCTGAGAAGGGGTTGGACTAGAAGACCTCCGAGGTCCCTTCCAAGTCTCTTATTCTGTTAAATTCAGACCCTTGGAAGTTGGTTGATCTTTGTGACGGATGCAGCGCCCCGGGGTTATGCGATCGCCTTTTGTGGCTTTCTGACAAGCAAGGCTCAACAACCGAGTTACTAACTTAACGACAGTGATTATCTTCACAAAACTCACTTAACAACAGTCTCGCTTAACCATCGTGGTCATAAGTCGAAGGTTACTTGTATTACATTTGCATTCCTCTCACGGAATGCCAGACAGGGCAGAACTCTTCAAAGCCAACCTCAAGACACCAAATTGACACTTAAAAGCCCCTTACTAATGGAAGTTGTAAAACTTTCTCCCGCAACCGAAGTCCAGCGTAGAACACTTTACTAAATTCTATCAAACATTGTTTTGCTCTTGTCATGCTTCTTATTTATACTATACTTGTTCACTATAAAGCCTTAGTAAGGCCACACCTAGAGTAGTGCATCCACTTTTGGTCACCACACTATAAAAAAGATGTTTGAGACTCTGGAAAGAGTGCAGAGAAGAGCAACCAGGAGGATGAGGGAACTGGAGACTACAACATACGAAGACCGGTTGCAGGAACTGGGCCTGGCTACTCGAGGGAAGAGAAGGACCAGGGGAGACAGGAGAGCATCTTCCAATATTTGAGGGAGGAGCTGCCCCAGAGAGGAGGGAAGGGGTCAAGCTATTTTCAAAGGCACCTGAAGGCCAGACAAGGATCAATGGATGGAAACTGAACAAGGAGAGATTTAACCTGGAAATAAGGAGACATTTTTCTGACAGTGAGAACAATCAACCCATGGAACAGAAGTTGCCTTCAGAAGTTGTGGGAGCTTCATCCCTGGAAGCTTTCAAGAAGAGACTGGACTGCCCTCTTTCAGAAATGGTGTAGGGTCTCCTGCTTGGGCGGGGGGGTTGGAATAGATGACCTCCAAGGTCCCTTCCAACTCTTGTTATTCTGTTATTGTTAATATTTATTAAATTTATTTGCCGCCCATCTCGTTTCAAACAATCCTGGGCAGCATACAGCATGATAAACATTTTTTATTTTTATTTTTTTAAAGAACCTTGAAATTCTTGCTTCTATTTCTCTTAGAGACCCACTCTGCGCAGAGAAGGCTACACCAGCCAAGAAAGAACCATGTTCAGGGTTGGCCGCCGTGGCTTTGGGATCCAAGGGATCGCACTGCCGGTCTCTCCTCGGCTTGGGTTTGACTCTCCACCAGAGCAAAAAAAATCTCCCCATGCCCACCTCCCCGTTTCTGCGGCTTGCAAGATGCAAAGGGAATGCTCAAAACGGCGTGTCGCCATGATTGTCTCTGCTACCCATCCTTAATAAATATCTCCATTAAGCTAGTGCACACAACAGCAATATTTATAATGGCTGTGGAAGAGATTTCGCTCCATGAACCCAATCGATCTGGGAGTCAGGCCCGCTACTACTGGTAGGGAAAGAGTTGCTAGCTGGAAGAGGGCTGGAGGCGAATCTTTTTATGAAAGCAGTAATTCAAGGATTACATGCAAGCCAACGCGGGGGATGAAAATGCAAGTGCCCATCACCCTTTCTTTGCCAGTCCAAAGATGACTTTGCCCTGACTAGCTGATCGCCACTTTTCTTCACCTGCAGGGAATCGGCCACTTACAACGCGAATGGTAGGTTTGAACTTGCACACAAATACTTCAACACACGTGAAAAACTTTTCTTCAATATTTAAACTTCAGTGGGGGGGGGGAGAGAAAAAAAGGAAGGTTCTACATTTAGGCAAGAAAAAACAAATACACAAGTCTAGATACCTGGCTCAGTAGTAGTAACTGCGAGAGGGATTTTGGAGTCCTTGTGGATAATTATTGAATTATGAGCCAGCCGTGTGGCTGCAGCTGCCAAAAAAACACAACACAATCCTAGGATGCGTTAACAGAAGGACAGAATCAAGATCACATGAAGTGTTAATACCACTTTACAAGGCCTTAGTGAGACCATACTTGTCCTTCTGTATCCAGTTTTGGTCGCCACAATGTCAAAAAAGATGTTGAGACTCTAGAAAGAGTGCAGAGAAGACCAACAAGGAGGATCAGGGGAAGGGAGGCTAAAATATATAAAGAACAGTTGCTGGAATTGGGTACGTGTAGTTTAAAGAAAAGAAGGACTAGGGGGGACATGATAGAAGTCTTCTGATATCTCAGGGGCTAACATGAAGAAGAGTAAGTCAAGCTATTCTCCAAAGCAGTCATTTGTCTGAAATGGTACAGGGTCTCTTGCTTGAGCATGGGGCTGGACTAGAAGACCTTCAAGGTTCCTTCCAGCTCTATTCTGATTCTGAAAGGCAAGATAAGAAACCATGCATGGAAACTAACCAAGGAGAGACGCAGCTTGGAATTAAGGAGAAACTTTCTAACAGGGAGGACAATTAACCAGTGGAACTGCTTGCCACTCGAAGTGGTGGGTGCTTCTTCATCACTGGAGGCTTGTAAGGAGAGACTGGACAGCCGCTGGTATGAAATGGGATAAGATTTTCCTGCCTGAGGAGGGGGCTGGACTAGAAGACCTCCAAGGTCCCTTCCAACTCTGTTATTCTGTGTTCTGTATTCTGATCCAGGGCGCAGCCACAGAGACCCCCTGAACCCCCCACCCACCCAAAGGCAGGGCTCTTATTCCCAGGCCCAGCCTCTCCTGACCAAGCCATGCCATCCTGTGGAACGAAGTCAGGCCTGTGCGGGAAGGAATATTGTGCAAAGCCTCTCGGACGGAGACGCACACCTCCTTCACCATTGAGTTGGAAGGAAGAGTCATCCGTCTGCAAGGCTCGGAGAAGATCCACAATGCCAAGAAACCCTGAAGCCGAAGCAAAAGCGGACACGTTTCCAACCATGAGTATAAAGGACAAGCTTAATCCAGACTAAATGTAGTAACAGTCGGGGCGAAACGCAGGAAGAAGGTTTATGAACTTCAGCTTTGGAAAGTGTTGTGTGGTTCGCCGGCAGCCTGTGCAGATGGCAGCGGAATCAGACAGTGGGGAAGAATGGGGACCAGTCAGGGCATCTGGAGAGGACTCGGACAAGGGTCCTGCGTCCGAGGCAGAGATGGGGCCAGGATCATCTGGGAATGGGGTGCTGACTCCGGAGCCTCCCAGAGTCCGGCAGCAGCGAGGCCAAAGACCCAGGAGAGCCTGTTCCCAGTGCGCGTATGAGCAGAGCTGCTAGAAGGCGAGAGCAGCTGAAACAAAAGGGGCGACTTGGGAGTAAGGCTGGTGAGGTGATGGCCCCTCCCATATGGTACAAAGGACAGGAAAAGGTGAAGAAGCCTTTGCAGGAAGCAAAGTCGTTCAATCGGTTCAGATTCATTCTTTGAAGCTCTTTGTACTTCGGTTAGTTTTTTTCCTAGTTCATTTGACACTTCGGTTATTGGCAGCACTTCACAGGAAAGAAAGGTGGGTGCTCATCTCGAAGGACTGTTTGAGATTCATTAACAGCTGGGAATGAAAATAACTCCCAGCATCGCAATAAAACAAGACTTGTTATTAAAATAAGCATGTGCGTGATTACGGTCTCAGACAGAAAGGAAAGTCAGAATGTGAGGCAATGAAGAGGATGGGGTGGGGTTGATACCTCCCCCAGGTGACTTGGGGTGACCATCCCAGGCGCCCCTAGGGCTCACCCACATTGAACGCAGCGGAATCATACCAAGGATTATCATTCATGGTACAAAAACTATAACCATACATAATCATTCAGCGTTGTAAGTCAATGGCCCCCTTTTCTTTCTTGTTCTCTTCTCCCTTGCATTTCACTCCCCTTTCCTTCCCTTAATTTCCTATTTTCTTTCCTTTCTTTTCTTTTTATAACTAATTTTTAGTAAACACTTTTTCTTATATGCATCATTTCCATTCATTAGAACACTTTCGTGACGATGTGCATACTTTTACGTAAAACTTATCTATACACTTGTCTATGTTGCTTCATCTATCTTTATCTACTATATCTTTTATCTTATTATCTAATTGTCTTCTTCTCTATTCAGCTTTATATCTATTATTGAGCCAATCATACAGTACATTCCATGTCAAATAATAATCCGTTTCCTCTCTTTCCTTTATCTCCACGGTCAACTTATCCATCTCGGCACACTCTAGTACCATGATGGTGAACCTATGGCACGCATGCCACAGGTGGCACGCAGAGCCATTTGTGCCGTCACGCAGGCTGCAGGCAAACTTACCTCACTGCATAGGTGTGTGCCTCACAGCTGATTTTCAGCCGGTTTGAGGCTTTTTGGGGCCTCCCAGAGGCTTGAGGAAGGAAGGCTTCTGCAGGCTTTTCAGACCGAAAACTAGGGCCATTTCATCACTTCCTGTTTTTCTGGAAATACCAGAAGTGACGAAGCGGGCCTAGTTTTCGGCCTGAAAAGCCTGCAAAAACCTTCCTTAAAGCCTCTGGGAGGCCCAAAAAGGCCTCGAATGGGCCGAAAATCACCTGTGAGGCACAGTGCGGATAAGGGGGTGGCAGAGAATAGGTGGGGATTGTGTGTGCATGTGTAGGGGGGCACAGATTGCCTTCTGGGTATTGGCACACAAACGCAAGCGTGCACACAGTTTTTGGCACAGGAGCCCCAAAAAGTTAGCCACCACTGCTTTAGTGTTTTTTTTAGCACATTTTCCTCTGGTGGGATACTATCATTTTTCCAATTCTGTGCATAAGTTAGTCTTGCTGCTGTTAACAAATATACCATTAAATACTCATATTTTCCCATTACTATACCTAATAGAATAGTCTCCAGTCTTAATTCAATTTGCTGTTTCCTTTTATTTTTTGTATTGTATAATAAAGATAAAAATGATTGAGATAAGAATTATTGTTAATTACACATAGGCTGTATATCATTCGCTATATACGGGTAGTCCTTGACTTATGAGCACAACTGAGCCCCAAAATGTCTTTTGTTAAGTAAGTTTGGCCTCATTTTATGGCTTTTCTTGCCTCGGTTGTTAAGTGAATCAGTGCATTTGATAAGTTAGGAACCTGGTTGTGAATTGAATCCGGCTTCCCCGTCGACTTTGCTTGCCAGAAGGTCGCAAGAGGGGATCACGAGATTCCCTGGGACACTCAACCATCATCAATAAGAGTCAGTTGTCAAGCATCCAAATTTTGATCATATGACCATGGGGGGGCTGGGTGGATACAACGGTCGTTAAGTGTGAAAAATGGTCATAAGTCCCTTTTTTTTTTTTTCAGTGCTGTCCTAACTTGGGATGCTCACGAAAGGAACCGTTGTGAGTCGAGGACTACATGTATATGAATTATATAATGATAGAATTGAATTATCATTCATGATACCAAGAATCACACCAATAATAACAGTATTCTAGTATTTGAAGGGCTACCCCAAAAGAAGACGGGGGTCCACCTACCCTCCAAAGCATTGAAAAAAACAGGATAAGAAGAAACAGGGGGAAACTAACCAAGGGAAGAAGCAACGTGGAATTAAGGAGAAACTTCCTGATAGAGGGGACAATTAACCTGCGGAACAGTTTGCCACTACAACTTGTAAGTGCTTCATCACTAGAGATTTTTAAGAAGAGACTGGACTGAAATGGTCTAAGGCAGAGGTCACCAACCTTGGCAACTTTAAGACTTGTGGACTTCAACTTCCAGAATTCTCCAGCCAGCTCTCTGCTGGCTGGAGAATTCTGGAAGTTGAGGTCCACAAGTCTTAAAGTTGCCAAGGTTGCTGGCTGGAGAATTCTGGGAGTTGAAGTCCACATGCTGGCTTGAGAATTCTGGGAGTTGAAGTCCACAAGTCTTAAAGTTGCCAAGGTTGCTGGCTGGAGAATTCTGGGAGTTGAAGTCCACAAGTCTTAAAGTTGCCAAGGTTGCTGGCTGGAGAATTCTGGGAGTTGAAGTCCACAAGTCTTAAAGTTGCCAAGGTTGCTGGCTGGAGAATTCTGGGAGTTGAAGTCCACAAGTCTTAAAGTTGCCAAGGTTGCTGGCTGGAGAATTCTGGGAGTTGAAGTTCACAAGTCTTAAAGTTGCCAAGGTTGGAGACCTCTGGTCTAAGGTCTCCTCTTTGAGTAAGGGGGGGCTGGACTAGAAGACCTCCAAGGTCCCTTCCAGCTCTGTTCAGATTGAAGAAGGGAGGTGGGTAGGGGACATTTGGGTGCCCCTATTATTGAGCAGCACCCAAATGTCCTCCTAAAATGGCTTTCATTGACTCGTCCCAATAATGCTTCCGGGGAGAGGGGGGGGTTTGTGGTTTTGTGTGTTTCTTCCCTCCCAAAAAGGAATCTCCCCATCCGTCACTCAAACCCTCTTCCTCTCCGTCTTTCTGAGCAGCCACCCGCCCAGCTGTTTAATCCGTTCAGTCTTCCCCGCCCCGTCTGCTGGGACTTGCCAACGTGGCCGGCAATCTGTCTCTGGAATCTGTCATTTCCCATTTGTCTGCCGCGGGAGAAGTCTTGGCACAACGCAGAGATCGCCCGGTGTGACGGCAAGTTCATGATGGGCGACGGGGCCCACCTCAGCGTTCCCGCGGAGGGTGGGAAGAGGAAGGGGCTTGGGAGATTATGCAACCTTCCCCTTGCAGGCCCTTTTAATTCCTGATTAATATTGGAGGGCCCAACATTGTTCCAAAGGACACAAAGGGGTGTTATGTCTCTCTGTGTGTGTGTGTGATTAAGGTAAAAAGGATGCTTCACAGATACAGATTATTAACAGAGTGGGAAGGAACTTTCTGGGTCATTAGTCAAGAGAGGAGGAAGGGGTCAAGCTATTTTCCAAGGCACCTGAAGGCCAGACAAGGAAGATTGGATGGAAACTGACCAAGGAGAGATTTAACCTGGAAATAAGGAGACATTTTCTGACAGTCAGAACCATCAACCCGTGGAACAGGAGTTGCCTTCAGAAGTTGGGGGAGCTTCATCCCTGGAGGCTTTCAAGAAGAGACTGGACTGCCCTCTGTCAGAAATGGGGCAGGATCTCCTGCTTGGGTGGAGGGTTGGACTAAATGACCTATAAGGTCCCTTCCAACTCTGTTATTCTATTCTAAATATAAAGAACAGTTGCAGGACCTGGGCCTGGCTAGTCTAGGGAAGAGAAGGACCAGGGGAGACAGGAGAGCATCTTCCAATATCTGAGGAGCTTCCACAGAGAGGAGGAGGAAGGGGTCAAGCTATTTTCTAAAGCACCCGAAGGCCACACAAGAATCAATGGATGGAAACTGATCAAGCAGAGATTCAACCTGGAAATAAGGAGAAATTTTCTGACAGTCAGAACCATCAACCCGTGGAACAGAAGTTGCCTTCAGAAGTTGGGGGAGCTTCATCCTGGAGGCGTTCAAGAAGAGACTGGACTGCCCCTCTGTCAGAAATGGTGTAGGGTCTCCTGCTTGGCCAGGGGGGTTAGACTGGATGACCTCCAAGGTCCCTTCCAACGCTGTTAATCTGTATCGCCTCTCCAACGCTGAGGAAGAGCTGCCAAACCCAGTCTTGCTTGGGGAGCTGAAGGTGCTTTTCGTCTCCAATTACCTTCGGAGGGGCTGGCAAAGTTGTGCTTTCAGCAGGTTTTTAATTTGCCAGGTTGGAGTGATTTTTATTGAAGGCTGTATTTCATCCGTCACGCCGGCCTCCCGTTATTGCGCCCGTATTTTAATATTGTGGGTTGTTTTTTTTTAATTACTGCAAGTCCCATACAGAGCCCTGAATGCGCATCAAGGCAACGGGAACAAAATCCGTCATCATTGTCGTCGTCGTCGTCGTGTCCGCTGCACACTTGACAATTTAAACAAGGCCAAGGAGGCCTTTTTCCCAGGGGGGGCGGTGAGAAGAGAAGAAAGGGAGAAACTGGGGGGGGGGTCTCAAATGGGCAAATCCTTTGCCCGCCATCCCCAAATTTGCCAAAGGGGAAAACATTCCTTTCGGTTCCAGAATCCCCACGGCCAGCAGGGCTCAATCCGTTGACGTGCCTCGTCCCCCGACAACGGCCTTTCTCCACCTATGTGCCCAGGCAGAAGAGCAGAAGGGTGGCAGTGGGGAAAAGGCTCAAAAAGCCCCCTAAATTGATCCATCAGCAATACTTCAAATGGCAAGAGCCCCCCCCTCCCCCCAGCCAGCCACACTTCTCCACCGGAGAAGGCGGGGTGGATTTTTTTCACGGCATTAAATTAGGCATGTAAATCTCAGCCGGCCACCCGAGGCTCACAAGATCCGCCTCGGAGGCTAACGCTGATTTAATACTCCAGGTCTCTGCTGGTGCGGGGTGGCCCATTATGCGCCCACGGTCAGCACATTATGCCGGCCGGCTGCTCTCCATGCTGGCAGTCAACCGCGGCTTGTAAGCACTTCAATCCAGCCAGGTAGCAATTCCAAGGGCACGCGAGCGCTTCCCTTGACCGGCCTGGCTCCGGCATGAAAAGCAGCCAGGTGGGAGGAAGCTTCATTCTCAGCCGCACTTGGTACCCCAAGTGAGCTCCACTCCTGCCTGGGGCACCTCGGTCTTCCTTTCTTTGCCCTTGGAAGGGTTTCTGGGGCGCTGCGTTGAAGGGTAGGGGAGGAAAAGTCCTTAGAGTTAGAATGGAGATTGAGAGTGGGGGCGGGGGAGGTCAAACTCAAGGCCCAGGGGCCCGATCCAGCCCACGTGGTGCTTAGATGTAGCCCGCGGTGCCTCTGCCAACAAAAATGGAGCTCAGAGAGCCGGGGCACATGCAGGCCCCATTTTCGGCCAGGAGGTCCTCCTGCAGTCCTCTACAAAAGAATAAAAGAGTTGGAAGGGACCTCGGAGGTCTCCTAGTCCAACCCACTGTCTAGGAAGGAAACACTACACCACTTCAGACAAATGGTTATCCAACCTCTTTTTAAAAATGTCCAGTGTTGGAGCATCTACAACTTCTGGAGCCAAGCTGTCCCGCTGGTTAATTGTTTTCACTGTCAGGAAATTTCTCCTAAGTCCTAAGTTGCTTCTCTCCTTGATCAGTTTCCATCCATTATTATTTCTTATCTGGCCTTTGGGTACTTTGGAGAATAGCTTGACCCCCTCCTCCTCTGATCAACCTGGTTGCTCTTCTCTGCACTCCTTCTAGAATCTCATTTAACCTCTTTTTAACAATCCTCTTTGTTAACAGATTAACAGAGTTGGAAGGGACCTCGGAGGTCACCTAGTACAACCCCTCACCCAAGCAGGATATCCTACATCATTTCTGAAAGATGGCAGTCCAGTCTCTTCTTTAAAGACTCAAGTGATGAAGCTCCCACAACTTCCGAGGGCAACTTCTGTTCCATTGGTTGATTGTTCTCACTGTCAGAAAATTTCTCCTTATTTCCAGGTTGAATCTCTTCCTTGTTCAGTTTTCATCCATTATTCCTTGTCTGGCCTTCGGGTGCCTTGGAAAATAGCTGGACCCCTTCCTCCTCTCTGGGGCAGTCCCCCCAAAATTGGAAGATGCTATCCTGTCTCCCCTTCTCTTCTCTAGACTAGCCAGGCCCAGTTCCTGCAACCGTTCATCACATGTTTGAGTCTCCAGTCCCCTCATCATCCTGGTTGCTTTTCTCTGTCCTTTTTCTAGAGTCTCAACCATCTTTTTTATAGTGTGGTGACCAAAACTGGGTGCAGTACTCCAGGTGTGCTCTTACTAAGGCTTTACAGAGTGGTATTAGGACCTCCCTTGATCTCGATTATATCCCTCTGTTTATCCAGCCTAGAACTGTGTTGGCCTTTTTGGCAGCTGCTACACACAGTTGGCTCCCATTTAAATGGTTGTCCTCTGGGACTCCAAGATCCCTCTCACAGCTGAGAGAGAAAACGCTGGCAGAGGGCTTCAGGAGGCCCTTGTGCTGAAAACGGGGCCCAGGGGATCATGCACAGCCCACCCAAGATCCATTTTCACAGGTAGAGACCTCGGTCTGACACAGGCAACCCCAACACAAGTGATGTCCAGCTGGCCATGGCCGCCCCGGCCCTCTGAGGTCAAACATAACCCTGATGTGGCCCTCACTGAAATCGGGGTTTAACACCCCTGATTTATAGTAACTTTAGTGTCTTGGAATGGACATTAATCGGCAAAGGTTAAAATGAAATGACGTTGCATGCAGCTCTCCAAGGCTCTCCACCTTCGATATAAACATAACAAGAGAAATAAATACAAAATGATGCATGTACCCACATGTTGTGACTCGGAGGTTTGAGCCTGCTCTGTTAGAAGACACAGACTTGAGCCATGAGGAAAAGGAGGATTTGGCCTTGAGGTTTGAGCCTGCTTTGCTGGAGGATTTGGAATTGCCTTCCTCCCCAGGACCTTCCTCCCTGGTTGTGCCTCAGGTGTCGGCAGATAATCAGGAGAGCATAGCGGAGCCTCTGGCTGAGGATCAAACTGAGGAATGTTGGTTTGATGCGAGGCAAAGATGCAGGCATAGGCATGAGATGCAACGCAGAAGGAAAGGACAAATCAGGGATTGAGATGAGAGACTGACACGCCCCTCAGGGAATAAAAGTGGGCATCTTAGCTCTGGATTCTCGCTCGGGACAACTTGTTAATTTGGGATAGAAGCTTCGACAATTTCTGTCTGTGGCGTTTGCCTGTGATTTATGTTCTTGCTTTATTCTCGGACTTGGCAGGCAGCTTGTGGGAGACTACCAAGGAATTCTCCAGCCAAAGGAATTTAACCCTGTCATTACTGGTCTTGTCTGCTTGTTTATATTCCTTTGGAAACTTGGACTCTCACCTCGTGGGCACAGGTGAGACATAACACCCACGTATATGCCAGGACGTGGAGAAACAACCCGGTCTATATGTATCGTGTGCATGGCGAGAGAAACGAATCTTGTGAGTTTGCCAGACGGATGGCCAAGGGAACAAAGCGGTTCCAGAATCTGGAAGTCCTCCCAGAAATACTTGGGAACCTTCTCCCAGAGGGGAGTAACATCCTCCCAGGGGGATATATAAAAAGAGTATAAAAGCCTTTGTCAAGCTGACATCATGACAAACAGACTCCGAAGTTTAGCCTTCTCTCCAAAATTGGGAAACAATTTCCCCTTCAGGGCAGGAAATAAGGATTGGATCGAATGGATGGAAACTTAAAGAGGAGAGAAGCAATTTGGAGTTAAGGAGAAGTTTACTAACAGTTAGGACAATTCACCCAGTGGAACAGCTTGCCACCGGAAGTCGTGGGTGCTCACGGCATCACTGGAGTTTTTAAGAAGACTGGACAGCCACTTGTCTGAATTGGTATAGGGTCTCCTGCTTGGACTAGATGACCTCCACGATCCCTTCCAATCATGTTATTCTATGTTCTATTCTCCAAAGCACCAGAGAGGATAAATAACCAACGGATGGAAACTAATCAAGGGGAGAAGCAACCTAGAATTAAAGAGAAATTTCCTGACAGCAAGAAGAATTAACCAGTGGAATCGAAGTTGCCTCCAGAAGTTGTAGATGCTCCATCACTGGAGGTTTTCTAGAAGGGACTGGGCAGCCCATTGTTTGAAATGGTGTAAGGGCTCCTGCCTAAGCAGGGGGTTGGACTAGAAGACCTCTAAGGTCCTTTCCCAGTCTGCCATTCTGCTAAAAGCCTTGCATCACAATAAGAAAAGAAATGGCATGAGGCAACAGATTACAACTGCCACAATCTTCCCATCAAGAGAATAACCTCCCATCAAAGCATCCTAAAACAGGCACTTCCTTTTTCACAATAACTTTGACACACACACACACACACACACCCCACACACAGACATACCTCAAGCCTCCAAAAGAGCCAGATCTTCACTGGCAAGGCATTGGGAGTCATCTGGGAAGATGTTCCTTCAAAGAAGAAGACGGCCACTGAGAAAGTTCATCTCCAAAGAAGGGATCTAACTTAGCAGCTTTCATTAATGACGTCCATCACCTGAAGGAAAGGACCACCGGTGTGGCCCCTGGGACAAAGATGGGCCCTGATCTGTCTGGCGCTTTGGGCTGCCCCCATCTGCCCCACTTATGGGGGTCTTCAAGGGTAGACCCACATGCAGCAGTCCAAACAAGAAGGGGTGAAGGTGGTGGGATGGACTTTCAGCCAAGTCCCCCCCAATCCAAGGAGGCGAATAACTGATGCACCATTGGAGGCACCAAAACGGTCCTTTCTACTTAGGATATAATTAAGCCATCATAGTATTATTATTATTATTATCCCAGCCTCATTTAAGCTGAAATGAGCGAGAGGCGAGAGACTCCATTATCGGCTGCAGACGCCTTCAGGAAAGCTTTGCTGGCCACAGGAGGAGAAGTTCCTGAAGGCCTCTGACAGCGAAAAGGAGGCTGGGGATGATGGGCACAAGTGAGGTTAGCCAATGGATGGTATCCCCCCAAAATAAGACCTGGTGCCTTTTGTGGTGGCAAAAAATATGTGTAAGACAGGGTTTTATTTTCAGAGAAACATGGCATTAGATGCTTCTTAATTCCCTTCCATTTTGACCAGGAAAGAGGGACACTTTTTGCTTCTACAATAGAACCTCTGGTCACCAAAGCTTCTGACCATGACCAAATTGGGTTCCGAACACATACTTGGGCGATGATCAAACACGGCCGTGGCCGATTTCCCCTTCAGCACCACTTTTTTTTTGGTAAGCGTAAATTTTCCGGTTGTCTGTTTATACAAACAACAGCGACCATGTGTGACCGCTGCATTAATTTTGCATTGATTTTGCAATTAACCAAGGCCTCTAATCAAGTAGAGTGCAGTGATGTTGGTGAGAAGAAGGTTTTGAGTGGCCCAGCTTGCTTTTATGCCTCAAATGGGACTAGAACTCCCAGTCTCCTGGAGATTGGCCCAAAGACACCCAGCTTGCTTTTATGCTAAAATGGGACTAGAACTCCCAGTCTCCTGGAGATTGGCCCAAAGACACCCAGCTTGCTTTTATGCTAAAATGGGATTAGAACTCCCAGTCTCCTGGTGATTGGCCCAAAGACACCCAGCTTGCTTTTAAGCTAAAATGGGACTAGAACTCCCAGTCTCCTGGAGATTGGCCCAAAGACACCCAGCTTGCTTTTATGCTAAAATGGGACTAGAACTCCCAGTCTCCTGGTGATTGGCCCAAAGAAACCCAGCTTGCTTTTATGCTAAAATGGGACTAGAACTCCCAGTCTCCTGGAGATTGGCCCAAAGACACCCAGCTTGCTTTTATGTCTGAGGCAGAACTAGAATTCACCGTTTCCTGGTGAGTGGCTCAAAGTCACCCAGCTGGCTTTCATGCCTAAGTCGGGATTAGAACTCCCAGTCTCCTAATGATTGTCCCAAAGTCCACCAGCCGGCTCCTAAGTGCTTAAGGCAGAACCAGAATTCACCCTCTGCTGGTTTCCAGCCTCTATCTCAATTTCTAGACAAAACCAGCTCTCTGTTTCATAAGCCAAACGGGATTTGAACCCAGGATTCCCTGATCTCCATTCACGTTCACACTAAACCCAATGACTCCCTCCCTGAACCCCTTCATCTGCCTTTTACACAGCTAAGCAACCTGAAGAGGACGTGGCAGGAGGCAGGAGGACCCCAAGTGATGGAGACGCAAGATGGACATCTTTTCCCTTCTCTGCCGGAGCGATTTCTCCTGCAATGGAAAGTGTTTGCGGGAGGCGTCAGGAGCAAAGAGAAAGAGAACAAATGGATCCCGGAAGGAGGGGGGGGTATTGGGCCTTGTTCAAACACGATAACGGAGGGGTTTTTCTCTCTGTCCCCCCTCCCTCCCCCAATCCACGGTTGATTATTAACACACTTCCAGACAACCGGCCCATTCCTCTAAACGAGAACATCTGGGCAGGCCCAGCGCAAAGCCTGAAATGTGATCAATGCCCCCTCCCCTTTCCCAGCCCGGCCGCTGGAGCCAGGGCTTCTCATTCTAAGAAGCTTCAGATTCAAGATGACTGGAATAACAAAGTCTGAATTTTTATGAGTCTAATAAATCACGCCACCATTAGGCACACTTCAAACACCAGAGATTTTTGGAGGGGGGGGGTGAGACACAAAATAATGAAATAAATAAAATAAAACAGAAAGACACGCAGGCTGGAATCAAACAGCCTCCGAGATGGGATTCAGACATCCAGCCGCTGGGGGGGGGGGAGGGGGCATTTTTCTTTTTCCTTTGATCCAATTCGGGAGACTGGGGGAGAGAGTCATTTGTAGAGAGGAGGGGTCTTGATCGCACAATCCTGGTGGGAAAAATGGTCACGTCGCCTTTTTTTCCTTGTGTCGTGACTTCGCATGGTCGCTAAACGGATGGTTTTTAAGTCGCAGGGGCTACCTACGCCCATCATAAATATGATCCGGTTGCCAAGTGCACAAATTTTGATCACATGACCTTGATGATGCTGGGACGGTTATTAAGTGTGAAACAGGGTAATAAGTCTCTTTTTTCAGTGCCATTGCAACTTGGAGTGGTCACTACAGAAAAGGTTATAGGGGTTCCTCTCATTCATCCTGTAGCCATATGACTTTAGAGAATCTCCCCTCCATTACCGATATTAAGAACAGTAGAGTAGAGTAGAGTAGAGTAGAGTAGAGTAGAGTAGAGTAGAGTAGAGTAGAGTAGAGTAGAGTAGAGTAGAGTAGAATAGAATAGAATAGAATATAGAATAAAATATAATGGAATAAGGATAGAGGAGAGGAGAGGAGAGGAGAGGAGAGGAGAGGAGAGGAGAGGAGAGGAGAGGAGAGGAGAATATAGAATAAAATATAATGGAATAAGGATAGAGTAGAGTAGAGTAGAGTAGAGTAGAATAGAATAGAATAGAATAGAATAGAATAGAATAGAATAGAATAGAATAGAATAGAATAGAATAGAATAGAATAAGGATAGAGGAGAGGAGAGGAGAGGAGAGGAGAGGAGAGGAGAGGAGAGGAGAGGAGAGGGGAGGGGAGTGGAGTATGGTAGGGTAGGGTAGGGTAGGGTACAGTAGAATAGAATAGAATAGAATAGAATAGAATAAGGATAGAGGAGAGGAGAGGAGAGGAGAGGAGAGGAGGGTAGGGTAGGGTAGGGTAGGGTAGGATAGGATAGGATATAGAAAAAATATAATGGAATAAGGATAGAGTAGAGTACAGTACAGTAGAATAGAATGGAATATAGAATAAAATATAATGGAATAAGGATAGAGTCGAGTCGAGTCGAGTCGAGTCGAATAGAATAGAATATAGAATAAAATATAATGGGATAAGGATAGAATAGGGTAGGGTAGGGTAGGGTAGAATAGAATAGAATAGAATAATGGAATGAAGAATAGAATAAAGTTGGAAGGGACCTTGGAGGTCTTCGAGTCCAAACCACTGCCTAGGCAGAAAACTATAATATATATTTATTTTGGGGAAATAAAGAATCTTTGCAAGGAAATCCAGCTGGTAAACTCTACCCTGTTTCCCCCAAAATACGACCTACCCTGAAAGTAAGTCTTAGCTTGATTTTTACATGTGCCCAATATAAGCCCTAACCCCCCCCCCAAAAAAATAACCCGATTAAGACCCCGCCCACTCCAGAGTGCATGGGTAAAAACTAAGCTAGGGTGGGGATGGGAGGGTGGAGCTGACCTACTCCTTACCTTTGGACAGGTGTAGCCAGGCCTCGCATGTCTTGACACCCGCCTTGCAGGCATATTTCTTCTGCAGCCGGAAAGGCTGGCCAGGCTTTTCTGAAGGCCTCTGGAGCTGAGAACAAAGCTCAGGATCGATCCAGAGCTCTCTTATGGGTTGCAGAAGCCTTCAGGAAAGCCTTGCCAGCCATTGAAGGAGTAGTTCCTGAAGGCTTCTTACAGTGAAAAGGAGGCCAGGGGCGACGTGCGCAAGTGAGGCTAGCCAATGGATGGCATCCCCCCCAAAATAAGACCTGGTGCCTTTTTGGTGGCAAAAAAATATATGTAAGACAGGGCCTTATTTTGGGGGAAACACTGGATTAGCAGGAGATCGAATGAATCCAAAGTAATCTTCCAAAGCTTATTTGGACTCTGAATTAATGGTACTAAACAACAACAACAAAACCTTTAAGACACCATACAGATGAAAAATCTGATTTCCTAGCTGACGTTAACATTTCTTGCTAGAAAATTTTGAATTTGATAGGAGATTTTGTCAGACATGGCCAGACACAGCAAAAGTGACCGACACAGAAGAAAATTAAGATTTCCCCGACGTACCATCCCCACAGAGTTCCTCAGATTTATTTTGCTAGTTGTCAGTATATTATTGAAGTTATTTGCTTCACTCTGTTTTTCTTCTTTTAAAATTTTTCTGGTCATTGTCCCAATAAATGTCACTGATACACACACTTGATTGTATTTTTATGGAACTCCATCGAGATGTGACGGGGGAGAAAAAGATATTCTCACTGCTAAACAAAATTACGAGTTGGACTTTCAAGCCACTGACTTACAAAGGACAACTGGGAGCGAAGGGTGGTGAATTTAAAATATATATTTTTTTTTTCCCAAGCTGCTCTCCTCCAGATGTGCTCGCCCTTAAATTCTCATCACTCCTGGCTAAAAATAACCTCTCTGGAAGAAGGACAGATTGCAAAGGAGTGAAATTAGAGCTACATTTTTCAAGTGCTTCAATTTATTTCAAGGTATCCCAAAGGTGGGGTCAAGCTATCACAATGAGTCGTAAGGTGTGGTTTTGCTTGTGCGGCATATTAAGCAAAGCACATTGTTGTGGATGGCTGGTGCGGACGGCTGAGGCCTAGGAGAGCAAGGATTCAGAGGAGGGGCCTGCGTGGGATGCAGGGATGGCATGGCCAGGGCCATCAGGGAGTGGAATGCTGCCTTCGGAGGTTGTGGAGGCTGGCAGCAGTGAGGAAGAGGACCCCGAGGAGCATCTGTGCCCAGGGCATGTGCGTGCAGGGATGTTCAAAGGAAAGAGCAGCTGCAGCAGCACGGGCGAGTCGGGAGTAAGACTGCAAGGTAATGGCCCCTCCCTTAAGGGATAAAAGCCAGCTGAGAAACCGGAGTTCTGTGCAGGAAGCAAAGAAGTTGTTCCACTCAAGCCTTGTGGACGTTTGGATGATCTTGGTTGGTGTTTGGAGACTCTTTGTGTTGGAACTATTTCTTGGCAACTTTATCCAGCATTCTTGGAAGCCTTGCACCACCTTGGCAAGGCTCGTTCTTATCAGAGACAATTAGTTTGAAACAGCCTTTTATCCGGGAAGGAACGGAATTCATAAGGAATCATTAAAAGGTTTTGCTTTGATTACTGTTTCATGCTTGTTTGCTCTGAACGAGGCTTGGGTCAGAACATGCATCGACAGGTGGTCCTTGACTTACCACAGTTCATTTAGTGACCATTCAAACTTACGACAACACTGAAGTTACCTAGGACCATTTTTCACAGTTACACCCATTGCAGCATTCCCATGATCAAAATTCGGGCACTTGACAACTAGCTCACTATTTATGACAGCCACAGTGTCCTGGGGTCATGCGATAGCCTTTTGCGATCTTCTAACTAGCAAAACCAAATGGAGAAGCCAGATTCACTTCACGACCGTGTTACTAACTTAACAACTGCATTGATTCAGCATAACAGAATGACAGAGTTGGAAGGGACCTTGGAGGTCTTCTAGTCCAATGGTCGCCAGCCACTGGCGGCCCATTAGAAAATTTTGCTGGTCCGCAGAGAAATGTCGCCCCCCCCGAGCAATTAATCCAGGCTGGGCGGGAACACAAGGCTTGCGTCGCTTGCATTGCGAACAACACGGAGTGAGGGGAAGGGGGGAAGGGCGGAGGGGGGGAACTTGCCCCACACGCCTGGCCACCGGGCTGCTTCTTTCCGCTTCTTCCTTCTTCTGCTTTCGGCTGCACGCAAGGAAAGCAGCCAAAATCTTTCTTTCTCTCCCCCAAACTCCGCCAGAAAGGAGTCTTTGGGACCCTGCAAGGCCTCCTGCTCCAAGGGGCTCCTTTCTGGAGGAGTCTGGGGGAGAGAAAGAAAGACTTCGGCTGCTTCTGCTGTTTTCTTTGCATGAAGCCAAAAGTCTCTCTCTTTCTCTCCCCGTGAGAACGGAGCTGGAGACGGTATCCTGCGATCCCAAATAAAGAATGATCAATTTGGGATTTCCCCCGGGTCTCTGGTCTGCGGGATTTAAAATTATGAGTTTGGTGGTCCTTGAGGTGCAAAAGGTTGGCAACCCCTGTTCTAGTTCAACCTCCTGCTTAGGCAGGAAACCCAGTACCATTTCAGACAAATGTTGTCCAATCTCATCTTAAAAACCTCCAGTGATGGGAACAGCCACAACTTCTGGTGGCAGGCAGTTCCACCGGTTAATTGTCCTCACTGCAAGGAAGTTTCTCCTCAATTCCAGGTTGCTTCTCTCCTTGCTTAGCTTCCATCCGCTGCTTTTTTGTCATGCCTTGTGGTGCTTTGGAGAATAATTTGACGCCCTCTTCTTTGGGGCAGCCCCTCAAATATTGGAAAGCTACTCTCATTCACTTAACAGCTGTGGCAAAAATGGCCATACAACAGAGGAACAGTCACTTAAAATAACCATCTCCCTTTGCAATGGGAATGTTGGACAGGCTGACTCTAGAGTTAAAAGATAGAGAGGAATCGAGGTATTATTCAATCTGGGACGCCTGGTGTACATGGTTTGAGAATAAAAAGAAAAGTAATACTGTGATTAATTAAAGAATATGAAGCTATATGTACTGAGTGTAGAATTAACAGAAAACGTATTGTGTAACAAGCGGTATAAGCAAGGAGTAAGGAACGGAGAATTAATAGAACAAGTAATATGCAATAATTGCAATGTAATAGAAAATTAAGTATAAGGATATGGTTAAGTAAATGTACATGATGTCTTCAACGTTGATGCAATTGCTTTTTATGGTTTTCACTTGCTGGAAAAACTAAATAAAGTTTATTTTAAAAAAAGAAAAGGAAATGTTGGGCTCCATTGCGCCCGTAAGTCAAGCGCTTTCTATACTGTGGCTGGTCAACCCCAGATCTCCTCTCGCGATCGATCTGCGTATCACCCCTCGGCGATGCGCGCAGCGTCCGGCGTCAGCTCGCCCAGCACACTCATCCCTGTGCTGGTGGCTCCTTCAATCCATCCAGGGTGTTTTTCACAGCCTCCCACTTTTCATTGGTGTCTCCAGCAGGGCCCCTGAATCAGGCAGGGAATCCGTCTTTGGCAAACATTTACCGATTATCAAATCACAAGCGCGGCCCCCAGACAGCGGCTATAAGTCACTTTAAGCAGCTACCCCAACTGCCGGTTGAGGAGGCTTTTGGGCAGCAGCGCCAAGACAAATCGCTCCTGTCAACCTGGCGTGTTCCCTCGTGCGCCGGATCCGTGTTCTCCCCTGTTCCACGCTACCTGGTGCTTAATGACAAGGCTGTCAGAAGAAGACGACTAGAGGCCCCCCCCCTTCCCCTCCCCTGCATCTGTGGTCTGTCAACACCCTATTAGAGGGAAGATTGAGACCCCACTCTTCTTAAACTCACTCAAGCAACACAACCTGCTAGTTTTTATAATTATTGTTGGAGAGCCATCGATCGCCGGCTGACACCTAACCTATCTGTATGAAATGGGAGTAGTTTGCGAGGTGACAGTTCCCATAGATTATGGGTAGGGGGGGGAGTGTCTCCCCTCCCCAACTTTCTCCCCTGGAAGATTTCAAAGTCTGCATCTCAAAGGAAGAAAACTCCAAAAAAAATAAATGGGGGAAAAGAATCCCAGAGAGAGAGACGAAGGGTGACATTTCTCATGCTTTATTTGGCAGTTCTGAGTTATCCACCCCAGGGAGGAGGGGATGGGGGAAATGTCCGTTATGAGTTGGACTACAACTCCCAGGATTCCTGGGCTTGCTGGTTGGGAATTCTGGGAAGAGAAGCCCAATCTCGCCAGGTAAAACCAGGGAGGGATGACCGTCAATTGGTGAACGTATGTCTTTAGATCTCATGGTGTTCCTTGGTCAAAATTTACTTTATGGCACTATTATTTTACGTCCGTTCTCTTTGCCCGCCTAATTCTAAATGAAGGGCTTTCCAATGAGTTGATCATCAAAGGCCAAGGCGCCCGGGAGGGAATATTAAGAAATTAGGACTGCAGAAAAAACAATTACTACCAACCTGCCTTCCATGGTGGACCTGTATAATGCACGAGTCAAAAAGAGGGCTGAGAAAATATCTACAGGCCCTTCACATCCTGGACATAAACTGTTTCAACTCCTTCCCTCTAAATGATGCTATAGAGCACTGCACACTAGAACAACTAGACACAAGGACAGTTTTTTCCCGAATACCATCACTCTGCTAAACAAGGAATTCCCTCAACACTGTCCAACTATTTACAAAGTCTGCACTACTATCACTATTAATCTTCTCATCACGCCTTATCACCCATCCCCTTCCCACTTGTGACTGTATGACCGTAACTTTGTTGCTTGTATCCTTACGATCTATACTGACTGTTTCTTAGTATGATTTGATGCTTATTGTACCCTGTGACTATCATTAAGTGTTGCACCTGATGATTCTTGACTCTTGACGAATGTACCTTTTCTTTTATGTACACTGAGAACATTTGCACCAAGTCAAATTCCTTGGGTGTCCAATCACACTTGGCCAATAAACAATGTTCTATTCTATTCTATTCCTTATTCTATTCTATTCTATTCTATCCTATTCTTTCCTTTATTCTATTCTTTCCTTTATTCTATTCTTTCCTCCTTTCCTTTCGTTTCGTTTCGTTTCCTTTCCTTATTCTTCTCTTCTCTTCTCTTCTCTTCTCTTCTCCTGTCCTGTCCTCTATTCTATTCCTTATTCTATTCTATTCTATTCTATTCTATCCTATCCTATTCTTTCCTTTATTCTATTCTTTCCTCTATTCTATTCTATTCCATTCCATTCCATTCCATTCCATTCCATTCCTTATTCTCCTCTCCTCTCCTCTATTCTATTCTATTCCTTATTCTAGTCTATTCTATCCTATTCTATCCTATCCTATCCTATTCTTTCCTTTATTCTATTCTTTCCTCTATTCTATTCCATTCCTTTCCTTATTCTCCTCCCCTCCCCTCCCCTCCCCTCCTATTCTATTCTAAATGGGGTGGGGAATTCAGACAGACAGTGCCTGATTGGGCAGCCTCCTTTGAGCTTGCCAAGCCATTCCAAGCGAATTGGAGGCAGGAAGAGTTCCCATCCTGCAGGTCCTTGTTTTATCCAATTGATCGATCGATAATCCCACTGCCGGAACGGGTCTGTCGGAAGCGCCTTGCCTTTTGTTGACAAGTTCAATCCAACAATCCAAACAGAGCTGGAAGGAACTATTGGAGGTCTTCTAGTCCAACCCCTTGCAGAAGCAGGAGACTGTACCTACCTACCTACCTACCTACCTATATCAGGGCAAACCTGTGGCACGCGTGCCGGAGGTGGCCTGTAGAGCTCTCGCTCTCTCTGTGCGCACGTATGCCATCACAAGCTGTTCTTTTAGTTTCTGGCCAGCTGGCCTGCGCAGGCACCGGAGCACCGGAAAACAGCCCCAAAATCGCCCAAAAAACAGACTGTTTGGGGGGGCTTTTCCAGGCTGTTTTTGGGGGCTGTTTTCAGTCAGTTTGGGGGCCAAAAACGGCCCAGAAAATGTCCTGAAACCGGCCTGAAAAACAGCACGTAAAACGACCACTGGTTAATTCCAGGTTGCTTCTCTCCTTGAGGAGTTTCCATCCATTTTCCTGCCTTCTGGGGCTTTGGAGAATAAGTTGGCCCCCCTCTTCTTTGGGGCAGCCCCATAAATACTAGATGATTGCTATGATGTCACCCCTTAATCCTTCTTGTCTCTTAGACTGGCCAAACCCAAATCCTGCCACCGTTCTTCCTACGTTTTAGTCTCCAGGCCTTGAATCCTCTTCACTTTTTTCCTTCAAAGTCTCAACATCTTTTTCCCCATGTGACTGTTGCTCTCGCCATGTTTTCTGAAGCCGCACCCGACAGCGGTGCCCGAGTTCTGCTACTGATGAACCCCTACATTTTCTGGGGTGATGGGATGACCCAAAGCGGCATGACACAAAGGCAACACAGTCACCTAAGCAAGAAGACTCCCTTTATTAGCTCCAACTTTGACCCCCAATGTCCAGGTTACCTTCTGGGCTGGAGAAAAACGATCCCAGGAACAGCCTTTGACTGTAGAAAATTCAGTCCACAACAAGGGACACACAAACCTTAACTTAAAATCCAAACAAAGCAAACTGAAGTAATTAGCTTGATAGGGCAGGGGAAGGAATTGCAGACTTGAAAGGCCAGCAAAACACACACAGTTGGGAAGACAGAACACAGATAAGCCTCGACGATACCAGATAAATTCACAATTTGCTCCCAACAATTTGCTGTGCACAGCTTCCCTTTTTAAACAGTGTTCCCAGCTGTAACTAATGAAAGGAATCAGGACCCTTTCCTCCCCCGTAAGCCATGCAACCCATGTTGCTCCCTTCTCTGTTCCTCTCTGTGTGCCCTAGAATGAAGAGGGGGTGGGCCTGGGTCTTCCTCTGAGATCCCTCTCCCTTGCTCTCCCTCTCCTCTACCCAGCCGGACTTTGCCCTTCCCCAGTTTCCTCCACAGCCAACGGAGCCACACTCCCCCTCCCTGTCATCTGCTCGGCTTCCCCCTCCGAGTCAGATTCCGACAGGGGCAGGACAGGTGAGCAGAAGGGTTTTCCTCCTACCTTTTCATTGGGGGAGGGGGTGTCACCCAACCGATGCCCGGGAGGCAGCTGGAGCAGAAGCAGAAAAAAAAAAGTTCCTTATCTAAAACCCTCAGCCTGACAAGCCGTTTTTGACATCTCGGCAACGTTTGATAAATTCTCATTTTCCCTCCTCGGCTGTCAGGTAATCTTTCTGTTGACGGCACCGCAGGGGATTTTGGTGTTCCTGGGGAAAAGGTTCCCTCTCCTGCTTGTTATCAAACCCAATAAGGGTTTCGGGGCATTTGTAATAGGGAGGAAGCCCAGCAACTGGGCCTCCTGGAAGCCGTGACGCTGCCTCCCTGCTTCCGATGGGGGGTCTCAGGTCTCGGGACCTCCGCAGACTTCTCAAATGATATCAGGGACTTTTCACTGTTCAAGCTATGCGCTCCAAACCCCACAGGAATGTCATTTTCTGGCAGAGGAGAATCTTTGTAGCTCAGGGTTGAACTCTGGGTTTCTGGCTCTCTGAGCTTGATGGCTTTCTTGCAGACATTTCATAACCCAACTAGGTTACATCATCAGTGCTAGAAGGGAGGGGTGGTTTCAGGGAGGAGGAGGAGGAGGAGGAGGACGACGACAACTGTGGGGTCCTTGGTGCTCTATGAGCTGGGTGGTTTTCTTGCAGACATTTCATTCCCAAACTAGATAATACCATCAAGTGAATTGATAATGTTACCTAGTTTGGTGATGAAATGTCTGCAAGAAAACCACTCAGCTCAGAGAGCACCAAGGACCTCACAAATATTATCTTCTGCTGATACCCCAAAGAGAACGAGGGGGCAACTGCTGCTCTTCCAACCCAAAACCCTTTTTTGCCCTTCCTTCTCCCTTTCGTCAAGGTCTGTGGCCTCAAAAGTACCAGGGCTTAGTAAGTTACTGTACATATATTACACCCTTATGGAAATCAGCAAACCAGCTCCATTGACTTTTTCCTTTCCTTTCCTTCTTTTCTATTTCCTTTCCCCATCTATTTCCTTCCTCATTTCCTTTCCCTTCCCTTCCCTTCCCTTCCTTTCTTTCTTTCTTTCCTGCCCTTCCCTTCCCTATTTCCTTCCCTTCCCTATTCCCTGGTTCTTTCTCTCCTTTCCTTTCCTTCCTTCCTTCCCTTCCCTCTTTTTCTCCTTTCCTTTCTTTCTTTCCTTTCTCCCTTTTCCCTT
>JAUCBL010000548.1:37500-40000 GCA_033807585.1 Hydrophis major
AGGAGAGGGAGAAAAGAAAGGAAGGAGAGGGAGAAAAGAAAGAAAGGATAGTGGAAATTAAGGAAGGAGGGAGGGAGGGAGGGAAGAAGGCAGGAAAGCAGGAAGGAAGGAAGGAAGGAAGGAGAGGAAGAAAAGAAAGGAAGGAGAGGGAGAAAAGAAAGGAAGGATAGTGGAAATTAAGGAAGGAGGGAGGGAGGCAGGCAGGAAGGCAGGCAGGCAGGAAGGCAGGAAGGATGGATAGTGGAAATTAAGGAAGGAAGGAGAGAGGAAGGAAGGAATAAGACAGATAAGACAGATATCCCTCTGGGGGTCCTGGGGGTTGGTTGTTTTTTTGCAGATGTTTCATTACCCAACTAGGTAACGTCATCAGTGATCCATCTTTCCTTCCCTTCCCTCCTTCCTTTCCTTCGTTCTCCTTGTAGGGTCAGTGATGATGCTCCCTAGTTGGATCATGAAACGTCCGCAAGGAAACCCCCCCCCGAGCTCCGAGGGCCCCAAGGACCCCCCACCATTCGATCCTGAGCTCCAGAGGTTCTCTTCTATTGGTAGGCATATTCTTCTTCTCCATCCCCTCCTACCCCCTTTTCAAGGATAAGCGTAGCATGTCAGAAGGAAGCAGACTGCCAACGGAAGCCTCCTGGGAGGGCTGGTCGCCTTAATTCAGGGGGTCTCCAAACCTGGCAACGTTTTAAGATTTGTGGACTTCAACTCCCAGAATTCCTCACCACTTTCAAGGGACTTTAGAAAAGCAAGGAGAAAAACCAACGCGGGGGCCACCACTGGCCCTTTCCCCACCTCTTCAGGCCCCAAGTGGGATTTCCATTTTCTCCTGTCAGTTTGAAAGGCAGGGGTGGGATTCTACCAGTTCGCACCTATTCTCTAGAACCGGTTGTTAACCTTCAAAGCAGTTTGGAGAACTGGTTGTTAGAAGAAATTACTGGGCTAATCCTGTAAGGAAGGCAGGAAGGAAACATTCTGGTGTTGCTTTCAGAAACTGCCTCTCCATTAGCCCTTATTACATTCTTGGCAGGACTAGACTTCCTGTCTCTGGAACTTCTCGGGAGTCTTTTTTTCCTCCTTTGCTGGTACTTTGCTTGTGTGGAGGGACCATTCAAAGTTACAATGACACTGAAAAAAGTGACCTATGACCCTTTTTCACACTTACGACTGTTGCAGCATCCTCACAGTTATGAGAGGCCAGGCGAGGACATGCGTGCCTCGATGTGAGTGATATTGAGTTGGCCACGCCCAACCAGTCACATGACCACCAAGCCATGTCCACCCAGTCACATGACTACCAAGCCACGACCACCACCTAAGCCACGACCACAGAAGCTAAAATTTGTTAAAAAATTTGAATCCCACCCCGGCTTGGTGGTCTTCCAGTCTAGCAGGAGGACAGAAGAAACTGGGAAACAGATTCTCCCACCCACCCCCACCCCACAGGTAGCAAAAATGCATTCTACAGGCACACCTGAGATAGACTCACTCCTATAAGTAGTCCTTGACGTGCAACCATTCATTTAGTGACTGTTTGAAGCTACTACAGCATGGGGGGGGGGGGGAAATGATGGGACCATTTCTTTTTCTACACACAGGTGCTGCAGCATCAGAATTCGGAGGTTTGGCACCTCATTTGTCTTTAGGACAGTTGCCGTGTGATTCCTTTTGTGACCACCTGAAAAGCAAGGTCCATGAAGGAAGCCGGATTCACTTAACCCTGGGCAGCAAGGAGGAAAAAAAATTCAGCTGGGGTGCAGGAGGAAAGGACATCTGAAGGAGCTGCCAGCTCCATTTTGCTGGGACAAGCAAACTGACTCTTAAAGTTACAGAACCAACTTAGAGCAAAGTTACCAGTTTAAAAAAAAAAAAAAAAACCCACACCAAAATGAAATTAAATCCATTTTTTTCTGTAAAAGGAGACCCTTCCCCTTCTCCCCAAGGGAAGAAACCACCATGGAGGGTTTATCCAATGGTTCATACCAGCGGAAAAGGGCTGCGGCAGTTTGCTTAGCAACTGTGGCAAGAAAGGGGGGGTGAGATGGGGGCAAAACTCATTTAACGAAATGTCTCACTGAATTGTCCAGAAACAGGCCTGCTAAGGAACTTGGCCACCGTGCCTTTCGGAAGAAAAATATCAATGCAGATTCTAAGGCTACGCTGTGCAACCTGGAATTAAGGAGAAACTTCCCAACAGTGAGGATAATTAACCAGTGGAACTGCTTGCCACCAGAAGCTGTGGCTGCTCCATCACTCAAGGTTTTTAAGGAGAGATTGGACAAGCATTATCTGAAATGGAGTAGGATTTCCTGCTGACTGGAAGACCACCAAGCCGGGGTGGAATTCAAATTTTTTTCACAACCGCTTCTGTGGCCATGGCTTAGGTGGTGGGCGTGGCTTGGTGGTCATGTGACTGGCTGGGCGTGATCAACTCAACTTCACTCACATCGAGGCACGCATCTCCTCGCCTGGCCTCTCATGACTGTGGAGATGCTGCAAC